>BMAU01013222.1:0-145000 GCA_019973935.1 Trichonephila clavipes
TTTTCCATTCTATTACTATCCGACTTTTCTTTTACTATCCGGCTTCTATTCGACTTCTATCTTACTAACTCACGAATGCTAAAGCTCCAATATATATCTATTCACTAATCTGTATATTGTGGTTTCTTCTTGAGAAGCTTGGATTGAAATAATATCATTCTGGCCCCAGAGATTACCCAATTGGATTAGTGAGAATGCACGATAAAGCCCGTCACAAAGGTGTTGGACGTCTACGCATCATCCAAAATGAGGACGTCGGAAATGGTCCCGCTTAGTAGAGCAAAATCAACACCAGGCATTGGGTCAGTCCAATACGATGCAAGTACAAACGTTTCGGGATACACAGATCAGCGGTCGCTGTTGGATATGGGACAACTCGTCCCACGCGTGGGCTTTTGTTGACCAAGCGTCATTAACAACTACGCCTAGAGTGGGCTCAGAAACAGTAAGACTAAGTGGAAGAGAGTTTCCTGGTAGGATGAATCCCTATTTTTTCTCATTTATCGCATCGATGTCAGGATGGGCCCTCAGTCTAACAGTAGCTCTTTCCATGCACACATGTTAGTGATCATGCTTTGGAGAATGCTCTCATGGGCGACCCTTGGTTCTGGTAGAAGAGACCAAGGAATTAGTAGAGCATAATTGCGAATCAGTTGCACCCTTGTATGGTGTCTGTTTTCCCAAGTTGAAATCGAATCTTCCAGCAGAACAGCGTCCATGTAAAAACTCCAGAATTGTGATAGAAGGGTTCGAAAATCAATTACAATCAATATCCTGTACACCTGTGTCGGCGAATCTTAATCTGATAGGGCACCTCCATCTCAGAAATTAAATATCTTTATGTTGGAATATCTCGACCACTGCTTAGAGCGGGGGTGTCCAACCCAAATGACCTTGCGAGCCACTTCGGAAAAACATTATAATCTCGCGGGCCACACATAAAAATATGTACCTTTATATCAGACATGGAAACAAAAAAACATTTATTGGAGTAAAAATATAAAACAAAATGAATTATTATTGTTTTCATTATTTTTCATGTATACAGACATAGGTAATACAATAACGTTTATATAATGTAACTAGCCGTTACCCACCCGCTTCACTGGGTATTTCGCGATGTGGCACATATGTATACTGTTCACATATATATGAGTTATTGATATCTAGCACTAAGAATTTGATTGTATACAAAAATACATTTCGCCCCTTGATATAAAAAGAACATAAATTATAATATCTAATATTTCTATTTATATCTAAAATAGAAGGAGAAAGATTGTTTTCGCTCACTTAACCTAACAATCACCACCAAAGCAACTTTCAGTGGATTTCTACTCCCTAAAATAAACATGCGTGCTAAGTTTCAAGTCAAAATCTAACAGAGCAAAAACGGAATTTTTATCATCAATACCTCGTTGACAGCGTTCTTAGCGGATTCCAATTCAACAAAAGAAGCATGCAAACCAAAATTTATTATTATAGTCTTAGCAATGCGAAAACGGGAATTTTGTCTATCAATACGCCTCAGTAACTCTCCCCGCTTCTCCCTGGAGTTGATTACCGTAAAATCCATTCTTATTGAAACTCTATTCAGCTACAGAAAAGTGCTCAACAAATTTCAAGTAAATGAGTTAAATTCAAAAACAGGAATTTTTCTATAACACGCCTTAATCCCTCGCAACCCACTCCTTTGGGGGTCCGTTTTCGCAAAAATCTTTGTAAAAGGAACTTTATTCCATGAACGGAACATATCTTCTTCTAATTTTCAAGCAGGTGGTTCTATTAGTTGAAAAGCGGCAATATTTATCTATTACGCCCCTTAATTCCCCTCAGTGAGCCTTGGGGATCAATTTTACCCAAAACGCATTTTGTAGCGGATCTGTACTCTATGAAAGGAATCCGCTTATCAAATTTTAAGATTGTACGTCTAATAGTTTAAAAATTGAAATAATTATCTATAACGCCCCTTAAGCCCCCGCAACGCCACATAGGAAACGATTTTCATAAAACCCATCTTATAGCGGATCTCTACTTAATGAATGAAATCAGCTTACTAAATTTCGAGATTTTATGTCTAATAGTTTAAAAAAGGAGTTAATTGCCTATAACGCCACCTAATACTCTACAACGCCACCTGGGAGTCGATTTTCACAAAAACCCATTTTGCAGCGGATCTGTACTTTATTAAAGGAATACGCTTATCAAATTTCAAGACTGTACGTCTAATAGTTTAAAAATGGAAATAATTATGTATAACGTCCCTTAAGCGCCCTCAACGCCCCTTGGAGGTCGATTTTTGTAAAAATCATTATGTAGGGAATCTCTACTTTATGAAAGAAATCTGTGTACCAAGTTTCACGACTGTACATCTAATAGTTTAGTAATGGAAATAATTATCTCTAACGCCCCTTAAACCCCCGTATTGCCCCTTGGGGTTCGAACTTTGCAAATTCCGTTCTTAGCTGACGTCTACTCTATGAAAGGAACGTACCTATCAAATTTCAAGTCTGTGGGTTTAATATTTCCGGAGATACCGTGATTAGTCAGTGAGTTAGTGAGTGAGTCGCTTTTCTCCTTTATATATATATATAATGCAATGATAAAATAATGTTTAAAATATTACAGTTACCATTTTCTTGAAAATTACGGAGTTCCTTTTGAATGGATCTTTCGTTACTCATTTTTAAAATTTGATTGTGCTTTTATTCTCAAACGATTTAGTATACATTGTCCTTTATCTTAACTGTTCTGAATATTTTTTTTAAACTTTAAAAAGCATCTCTCTGAATGCCTCTTGCTTTTTGAGCACTCCAAACAGAAAAGTAGGAGAAGAAATGAAAGTCACACACACCAAGAATCATGTACCATCCATAGTAAAGGATATGCATAATGCAATTCGGAATTTATTAAAAAAGTTATTTGCTATAGTAAAATCAAATGTAACTGTTTGATAAAATATAAATCTAATTTAATCTAAAGGACGTTTCTATTATCAAAAAGGATTTATTTTAAAACAAGGACAGGTAACAGGCAAATACTTTGTAGATTTTTATATATATATATATAAATTTCCCCTCAAATAAATTTCAAACTGAAAAAAACTTTAAAAACCTGATGTTTAAAAATTTTAAAAAGAAGAGTCGGTGGGCCACAATTTACGTATTGGAGGGCCGCGTGTTGGACACCCCTGGTTTAGACAATTCAACCTGTCATCTATCTACCAAGAACTTGGGGCACCCAGGCTAAGGTGAGGTGTATCTGTTTTTCTGGCGAAAAGTAGTGTAACGTGTTATTGAGTAGGTGTTCATTGTGTTTTGGTTCTTCTGGGTATATTTGATGAATTAAATCATATTTTTAAATGTGTTTTCACTATAAATAGTAACCATAGTTAAGCTGGTTTTTGAATCTTCAATTATTAAAGAAAAAAGTTTTTTCCTACTGAAGGATTGTGAAATCAACTGATGTAACTAATCTACAACTTGTCTACAGAATTATTTGACAAAATTAGAGATTTCCTTTTTTCTATTGAATGGTTGATGATTTTTTTTACTACCACACGTTAAAACGAAACATGTTATTCAAAAATTTGTAACAAATAAGCACAATATTTCTCTAAAAAAATCTGAATTTACTTCGGGTTAAATTAACTTTCCATGAGCTAAAATAAATAAATAAACTCAAAGATACGAAATTTGAACGTATTAATACGTATTTGAGTGAATTAATTTTTGTTTTTGATGATTTAATAACTGTACCCTCTCGCTAGTAAAAGCTTCTTCTCTGTAAAACTGTTTTTTCTGCACATACTCCATCTAAAGCGGGAAGCCCCATTACTCTCGAGTTGAGTCTTCGATCATTTCTCGTTGTTTCGAATTTGAAAAGGAATTTGAACAGTTTACAAGAGGGGGAAATTATTCAAAATAAACATTTAAAAAATGTAAAAGTTCCAGGGAAAAAATTTGTAATACAATTTCTGTATGATTTTTTATACCCATTTGTATGATTAATAATACGCACGCACACATGCACAGAGTATTTTTCTTTGCTCCTGCGGAAGACGGCATTTCGAATAATTTTGTTTCAATATTAACCAGCATATATAGATATTTTATTTTTTATTTGCAAAAAAATACTTAAAACTATGCTAATAAAAACATTGGTACATTGAATACTTTCTTATATGTAAAAATCCCAAAATAGATTATGCAAAATTATTTCAACAAATATTTTACTTCCCAGTTAGTTTTTTACTAAGAGAGTATTACGTAGTTGAAGCGAAATAATTAGAAAGAAAGCCAAATATCCCTTACCTCCTCACCCATAAACAATAAATCTTTTTTCACATAAATTTCCTTGATATCGATGCAAACAATAAAACATTTCGCAATAAGAGAAATTTTATTTATTTTTTAAAAAATATTTAGACAACATAAGCCTATTTTCTTGGATTTTAAAGAAGTGCTCTTTAAAAACAATGTTGAAATATGTTTTATAATATAAGTTTAGCTCAAATATCACTGTTCTCATCTGATTGTGATTTAAAGGCTTATCTCTTCGAGGAGGAAAGAGCTTTAGAGTTGATTTAAAAAATTTAAAAATATTATCTCGATTTTTCTTTCTAGAAATTATTACATTAAAATCTACACATCTTACATTAAATAATATTAAAATTTTATTTTAAGAGGTTTTTTTTATTGAAAAATTATAATATCTGGACAGTTTTAAATTTATACAATTAAGGCTATGTATTTAATTAGTATAAATATTGAAAAATCGCTTTTTTATAACTATTACTTAACATTTAAATACAGTGGTGAAAATATATATATATATTAAAGCAATTAATTAAAATCTAACTTACGCGTGAGCACAATATGAAAAATTGGACATTAAATTGGGAGTTTCTATAACTGATAAATATAACTGCATTGAATTGTTTGAATTAAATTGCCAAATGTTTTTAGTTCATTTATTTAATTCTTTTACTGATTTCTAATAGCAAATACTTTGCATTGATAAATTTCCTACTGGTTTCCTAATCTAAAAAAAGCAATTTTATGATAAAATTTATAAGTATCGTAAATTTTTTTCAGTAAAATGTTTGTTGTTTTGCTTAAAGAAATTTAAGCGATTATGGTATTTTTTAACAATGAAAATTTTATAGAAATTATTGGAGTATGTTTGGTTTTAAGAATGCTGCTTTTTTTAAAGAAATATTATGTAATTTATAAATCATTAAGCAAATTCAGAATTTAATCTAATCTCATTTAATATTTTAAACTAAAGTATTTATTATAATGAATACCTTTAATATCACAATCGAAATATTATTTTAGTATTCCAACATGTGTTTTTATTGCAATATATTGATATTAAATGACATATTTAAATTTCAAGAAAGAGTTTTAGTTTGAAGTTTGATTTGTTATTAATATGGCTTGAATTATCGTTATGGGGGAAAAGGCTCTTAATTAAGGCTTTGTCAATTCGTGTAAAAATAAGTTCATCTTTAGATTTAATTATAATTGGTTTTGTCTTTTTTAAAAATTTTTATCCACCTGTAAGCATATGCAATAAATTAAAATATTTTGCATCAGTTGCATAAAGTCATCAAGAGTTCTCCAAGGAGGGGAAAAAAGTGTAACATTTGTATCCAATGCTCCATACATTTATCATAATTGTGAACTTGTGGCCGATTTTGTTTCTATCGAGTTGGTGGGTTCTAATTCTAGCGCCTCAAAAGATCTATCGTGTAGAGGGGCTGATGCCCGTTATATCTGTCGAAGCTCAAAGACCTCACGTTGATGGGTGTGGTAATTGGGAGAATGCGCTTCGAGGTGAGATATTCTTCTCGACACTTGACCTTGATTTAAATTTACGAAATCATGTCGTCATATTGCTTCACTGTGTGAGGTAAATCAAAATCAAATAGAATATAAAACAAAGTAAACATGCGTTCCATGGTTTGGAATCTAAAGTAGACGATTTATATTTGAAAATTAGACGGCTTGGTGGCGTAGTTGGCTTGTACATCTAAGGTTCAACATTCACCCAATTCGGTGGATTTTCATGATGCAGGAAATCGTCAGCGTCCATATCGTATGATTATATTGCATGTTAAAGATCTCTAGAGTGCCTGGTACGGGTTCGCCTATTCAGAGCTCAGGTGAAACTATGCGTCAAAATCACTTGCGGTAACTGGTCTACCACATTTCTGGTGCTGCACTAAAAAGTGATATCAGTTCCTGGGGAATGTAGTAGGTCTTCAATGATAAATACTACTCCGTAGCCTGATTGGGAAAAAAATTTCATTGCATGCCAATGAGTTCTTTACATAATTAGTAATAGCTGCACTGCAAGCTCAGATGTTTTCTTGACACTTGGTAGTAGATGAATGTTATTCAAATTTGCGAAGTTTGCTTTCAAAATCCCTCTTGTTGCTTTAAAAAACGTTCATAAAACTAATCAATTAACCAATCAATCATCTCGGATATATTTAGCCTTAATCTCTGCAACTGATGTAGAAACTATAAATTCTGACATGTTTCAAACATGTTGAACATTGTTTGGCATTGGTTTTAATCCCCCATAATTTCGTGGAGTTGTAAAATTTATATCGCTCAAAATCCAACGACAATTCTTAATTTAATGTCACTATTAAATGTGCATAATTGTTAGTTTGTCCAGTTATTGACTTCGTGATCCGATCTAGACTGAGTGGCCGCGGTAGCCGAGTGGTATAGGTGTCGGATCGTGGCTTGCCATGTCACGACTTCGAGCCCAGTACCACTAAATACCAGCCGTGTAGGGCAGCGATGCACGTTAAATCTGTCGAGAGCTGAAACGTCCTCCCAGGGTGTGGTGTGGTAGTTAGGAGAGGGGTGCCAGCTCAGGTGTCGTCAACGTCACTTGACCATGGTTCAAAATTACGTGGTCCGTCGCCAAAAGCCCTCGTGTAGCTAGACAATGCGACGTTAATATTCAATCAACCGATCTAGACTGACATGCTCTAAGTCCGCTCTTTTTATTCTATTGCGCAACGACTATTTTGTTCTGTTAATCCAGATAAAGAACAAACAAATATCTAAAACAAATCTCTCGGCATTATAACATGTGACAATTTGTATAAGTCAAAAGTTAAATATTTGGTTTCTGGTTATAATCACCGAGTGTAAACATCTTTGAAACAAGAGGTTACTTTAAAGGGATATAGAGTTCACATGTGTTCTAGATGTATCGAAGCACCCCTTCTTTGTTTCCGTCTCTCCCAACCACGAGAAAGTGAAGTTCTCACGCTGCCTGGGCGTGTATCCCCCCTTTCCCTCCCTCCCTCGAAGACTTATCTTCCTTTTGTCCTCTCGGATGAGCCCCAAGGCTACGCCCACCCCGTCCCACTCATCCAATCAGCAGAGGATGCTGTCTCCCCCCCCCCATCCTTGGATGCTCGAGAGTGGAGAACAGATGGAAAGGAAAGGCTGGAGAATGGCGCATGCTCGGAGATTGAAATTTTGTTTCGTTTCTGTAATAAAAAACAATTCTGAAGTTTACAGAATTTGAAATATTTTTAAGTTTTCGAATATTAGGGATTTAGAAGTGATCTGGGCAGAGATTTTGGTATGAGTATAAAATTCAAAATGTTTTCTTTGTGTCATTTTGTCTTACAAAATGTTTTCAATAACAATAAAATTTTAAAATTTTCATTTTTTTAATTAAAACAATCTTATTATTATTTAAATCTTTATTTTTTCACAACAACAATTTCATTTTTTTTTAAATATAAAAGTACGTGAAGCGTATAAAAGTTCATGAACAGAATATTTATCAAATTTATTATAAGATTCTGATGGTTTTCCCGTATTGTATATTCGTATGTAAGTTTACCTTTTGGTCTGTTTCAAGTTTTCATATGTAGACATTTTTTAAAGATTAAAGACTATAGTTACAGTTTAAAAGAAAGAAAAATCTTTTAATAATTTTTTTGTTGAAAAATATTTTTTATTACGTAACATAAAGGAATAATGAAGTTTTTAGTGATTGTGAAGATTTAAAAAAATTGAGGTATGATCTTCACAAATAAAATTTCCAAATTTCAAGTTTGAAATATGTTTTTTTTTAAAAAAAATTATTGAATTTGGAAATTATTAATACATAGTAAGCATTCTATCAATGTACATTACTATCATTTATGCATAAAAGCTGTCAATCTCTCTAGCTGAATATAAATAATTTTAATTATTTTAGGGAGGTAAAAAGTTTTGATATGCAAAACTTTATATAAGACTGAAATTTTAATTACTTAATTTAATTAATTTAATTAAAAAAACATTTCAACTTGCATGCTGAGAATTAAAATATCGTGTTCAAAAGACAGATGAATATTCTTCCAAATAATAAGAGTAAAAAGGTTTAGTTTATCCGGATTTATTAACAGTTTAGCTTTTTCACCAAAAATAAACATAATTTTAAAAGGTTACAAAAAGGTTACAAAATAAAAAGAAGAAAACTCTGCAATTTCAAACTGCTTTGTGATTCAAATGAACACAACACCTCTTTGTAAACAAAAGTTCAAAACTCCTACTCCTCGATTCACTCCGCTCCCCAAGAAAACATTTTCAAAACAGGCATGCGCACTCATCCATCCGTTCCTTCGTCTTAGCCGATTCGCCGCTATTGTCGGCCGTTTCTCGAAAGAGGAAGGGGGAGAAGGGGAGAGTGAAAAAAAGTGTCGGCTTCAGAAGAAGGGATCGGGTCCGGGTCCGAGCCGCGTGCAGGGGCGCCTCCGGAAGCCCCGCCCCTGGTAGGCGGTGCGCATGTGCCCCTGCGGCGTCGTCCCTCCCCCTAGCAGCACCTACCCGCGGGGACTGAGCCGGTCTCCTCCCCGTTCACTTCCTGAGCCACTCGACGCCAAATTGCCCATCACCGACTTTTGTCTCCCGCGCCCGACGGCTACGAACTGCCCGCCCCCCCGGACGGCTCCGGCAAAGAACGGTCAACAAGCCGGAGGACAATGTCCTTCCTCGCTCTGGACTCTTGCTCTTGGCAGGTAAGCATCGCTCTCTCTCTCTCTCTTTAAACCTCCCCATTCAAATTGGGGAGTATTTATCTAATCCTCACTCTTTCCCCTGAGGGGGGTGTTAAGTTTCCTTTGCGCCCCGGTCGCCCCGCGGGCCATCTCCTCTCTCTTAAGTAGCCGCTCGGAAGCCCCAGGGCTTGTCTTTCGCATTTGTAAATTCCATCCTTCTCTGCTCTCGTGTTTGTATACACACACCACCGCATCAAAGCGCATCAAACCGCCATGTCACTCGGACACCGGCCTTTATCTCAAAAGTTTTCCAAAAATCAACGTTGTCGTCCGTTTCCTTCTCGCTCGACCCTCACGTGTTTGCTTTCCTTTCTGAAGGGGAGGACAAAAAAAACCATAGAGGAAGTAAGAAGAAGGAGTTAAAATAGACTGAGGAATCAAGAGAATAAAAAAAAAAGCTTAAAGAGAAATAAACCGGTCGGGGTTTTCAGAAAAGAAAGTAAAAATGAGACCAGGCTTGAGGCCAAATGCGGCTTTTCACTGCAACCACTACTACTCTTCCACCACCCCCTCACGCACCCTCCCCCTTCCTCCCCCTCACTCTCGTTTCTCTCTCTAAAACAACAGCCCGGGGGCGACGAAATAAATGTTGTATTTACTACCGCCGCTGCCGCTATAACTTAATCATATTTTCTCAGCCCCGTTTCCGAAGAGGTTTTAGAGCGAGCGAGAAACTCCTTTCGGCAAAAGCCTTTTCGCGAACGAACGCGCTCATTTCGAATGAAGCGGTCAACGAGACCAGTGGTCAGCGACCCTTTCTCTCACGATCCCGATTTCCAGACCAAGGTGACTTTTGAATGATCTTTATAACTTCCCTCACACACATGTCTGTCAGTTTATAACCTATATATGTATGTTGTGTGCAGCCTTAGTGAACGTATCAGGTATCTTCAGATATCTTTGTATACTTTAGGCAATACCGATACGAAATATATCATTTCTATTGAGGATGTGAAATATATGTTATGTATCTATCTATCTATATATATATATATATGTGTTATGAATACTGTGTGTAGCCATATTGGCAAACGTATATCTTGTGTCATTTCTGTGTTAAAAGTATAATCTGACCTACATAATATGCAAACACGGATGACTGTTATCAATATTACTCTGAAAACCTGTCTGGTTTCTGTTAGTTTGGGCCAGGAACTGCTGTTCTACAAGTAGGGGTAAGTGGAAATCTTTTTGTTGAATACATAAGTGTTTTGACGATATCATAACTCTCGAAAAAGCATGAAATTTTAAAAAATGTTGACTATAAAACAGGAAAAGAGTTACTATTTAAGTAAACAAAACCTTAATTGTGATTAAAAGTATTCCTGTGTGTACAATAATTTGAGTCCTTTGGTTTCGCTTAAGTGCTTTAAAAAGTAAAATATTCATTTTTCTGAATTTTGCTACACGTTATTAATTCTTTTAAATCCAAATGTGCTGTTTGAATTTTTTAAAAAGAAATAAAATTGCTAAAATCTATAATAAAACTGTCAAGTATGAATCTAAGTCCTTACTATGTAAATTAAAGAAAAATGTAGGAGGATGAATAATCATTCTTTGTATTTTGAGTTTTGCAAACTTATTATTTTTTAAAGTTATTTTGATTTTATATATTTCAATACCTAAAATTTCATTTGAATCATAATTTGCTTCCTTTCAAAATTTGAATTAATTTAATGCATAAGCAAAACTGGAAAATAATTGTTAATTTATTTGTTATTGTTGCAGATTTTTTCACGTGTATGATAAAAATTTCCTATTTTTAAATAATGTATAAAAAGAGTAACCGAGTTCTTTTTGTAGAGCTTTTCGTATAGAGGTTTAGCCAGTTTAAAAATTATTTCTTCTATTTTAAAACAACAGTCAATTATTTTTCCTATTTGGGTAGCTATTCAAACTAACGTTCTATTGTATTTTGGTCTATTCTATTTGTAGAAAGAAATACAGGAAAACATGCATTTGATATTGCACAACTAAAAACAAATCATTTTTAAGATATCAATCAGGCCAAAACAGACTGATCCGAAGTTATTTATTAATTCTTTTTAAAAGTCTGAGCATTCTTAAAATCAGAGTCTATTTTGCAGAAACCTCTTAGATTTAATAGTTCAATTAAAACGAGATAAAAAAAAGTTCGTTGGTATTGTTTATTTGTTAATGCGGAATTAACTGGAAATGTTTGATTAGGGATTTAGATCATAAAACCTCGTTTTTAGAGTTTTATAAGGACGATAAGCCATTTCTAAATCAGTTTTAATTGAAAATAATCTATCATTTATTATTTGACTTTTTGAAATAAATCTAGTAAATTTATAGATGGTTTATGATCTTATCTTATATCCCAAATTTGATTATTTGACTTTAGTTTGTATGGTATAAAACAGCTAAATATGTAAGGAAATGTTTAATTGTAAGATGATAAAAAAAGAGTACCTTTTGAAACCCGTTTTAGCTAACAATAATAATATTCCAAATTAGTACATACTTATTGTTTATCAACTTAAATAATTAGTATTGCTTAGCATTGCAACAGAAAAATAATTTTTAAGGAAAGGAAAAATTCATTAATTGTTTTATAAATTTCTTTATTAATATAGTTCAGTCGTTAAAAAACGAAATATTTCAAAATTTCTGAAAATAAATTCTAAACATTTAAGTGATGCTACACGACAATTTAAAAATTAAATAATAAATAATATAAGTTGCTTCAGTGAGCTAACTGTCTATGACAAGGAAAAATAGCTTTCAATGTAATTCTAATGAAAAAAAATTCATTAAAAACATCGTTTTCTTTTGTTCAGAAATTACTTCGAGAAAATTTTTTTTCTCTGCCTTTTTTATGTCTAAATTATTAGAAAAAATTTACAAAATATAAATATTTTTTAAAACAAATTGAAAATTTATGTTGTGTGAAATAATCCAATCTCTATCTAAAAATATAAATTTAAAAAGCATGGAATAATATTAAAGGAAAAAGTTTTATAAATATCACTGTATAATCAAAACATAATTGTCGACGCAATCGTAACTTTAAATCACAAATAAAATGCACCATCTGCATTTGGAAAATGCAGAAAATTCAGCACTATTGTAAATTCACTATTTTTTTTTAATGCGAACATCAAACTTTAAATCTTTTTTACCATTTATATTCTTACGTAAATTAAAACCTTTATGAAAGATATGTATTAAAAGAGGAAAATATAGCAACCATTTAAAATACATTCGAAACTAAAATGAGAGAGAACAATACAATTTTTTTTTTGCTTTAAACTTAGTGTTATTGAATGCATAAAATGATAATGACTATAATAAAAGTCATTAATGTTACTGCAGGTTGCATTTTCAAAACTTACTTTTAATTGGCTCAAAAAATTTTAATTCATTCAATAAAACTCAATTGATTTTTTTTTATTTAGGTCTGTATGTTTTGTTAGATAAAAAGAAATTCGAATTTTTAAAAATTAATTTTGATTTAAGTGTAAATATACTGGTATTTCAAACTAATTATTCAGTTTAAATGCGAAAGAAAATAGAAAAGTGAGAATGAGTAGAATTTTTTTATATCATAAGTAAAACATATATAGCCTTTGTAGAGACAAATTCGAAGAAAAGTATAATTTTAAAGTTTTTTTATGACATAAATATGCAAAATCTAAGACTTTTAAAAGTCTAATATAGAAGAAACTTTAACACATTATTTTGCAGTAAATTATGTAATTAAACTAAATTTAAAAAAAAACACGAAGTTTTCTCATTACAGAAAAGTTCTTAGGAGTTAATAATGGATACTTCTGGTTTGTGAAAAATTTATGACAGTGAAATATAAAGGAATCACATTTTTCACCATTAAAAACTTATATTACGTTTGAAATAAGAAATTCTACTTGTACTTAACACAAAATTAGTCTTTTGTTTTCAGAAATATAAATTTTTAAATGCATATGTTTTAAAGCAATTAAATTTAAAATTAATGAAATAAAGTAAAAAAAGTATGTGCCGAGAAATAAGTACGTTTACTTAGCATTGCTAATTTAGATCGAAAACCTAATTTAATTTTCACTCAAGACAAGAGTAATTAATTGTATTGAATATTATATTCATTATTCAGCTCCTAGCGCACACACAAGAAGGTTTATTTGATAATTCAATAATTTAATTGTAATTTTTCATTCATGGATATTAATTTATAATTAAAAAGATGATGAAAAATAATCCAGAGGAAGAATTCATTAAACAAAATTTGTGATATCTTTTTCTCTTCTGTGTGTTTACTTTTTGAACTATCGAAACGCTGTAACAATATTGTATATGAATTAAATAAATGCTTTTTTTCATTTAGTTTAAAAAATATTAAATTTTTAATTTTTTCTAAATTATTTTTTAAATCAACAATTTAAAATAAAAATTTAACTTTTTAAAAGGAAGCATTGAAACAAATTTGTTTGCTCACAATATAGGATGGTAAATTGATTTTTGTCATGCATTTTTTGTGCAACTTACCATATTTAATAGACAAATTTTTGTACGAATCCTATAGACATTGACTTAAAATAAACTTTTATATCTATGCCGGATATTATTTTTTAAATTTTAATGTAAAATTTCTTAAATTTAACTTTTGTCGAGAACATACATTTGGAAAAATGTGACATGAAAATAAAAAAAATATGAAATAAATAACTGGAATTTAATAAATATATCCCGAAGTAGCTAATTTTTTTTGTTTTAGTAAATCATAAGCATAAGGAATAATGATCTTTGAAAAATATAAAGCATAAAGGAGATAAAAAAAGACTTAACAGTACACACATAATTAGTTTTTATAATGGGATCTCTATTATGTTTACTGTGTTTAAAGATCGTCATATATTTATCTTATTTTTTCTAAGGTATCAATTCATTTAATTTTCACTTATTCAATTTTTTTTTCAAAGCATTACAATTATTTTTTTACATTTTCTTTTATTTCAACTTCAAAACATAAAAAACTGTTAACTTTGTATTTACTTTTGTACCTGACCTTGAAAACAAAACGAGTTTCCTACAATGAAAATCTCCATTCTTTGTTAAACCTTTTTTAAAACATACTATTGTGCCTGCTGTGCACTAACTTCAAATACACGAGCGAATAATTAAAACAAACTAGTCTTTTTTTTTCAAATTGAAAGAATGGATGAGGGGGCTCTGAAATAACAAACCATCTCACTACCCTAACCTCCCACTACGGAAGCAAGCTTTTCGATTCGGATTCTTAGTCCGGCAGTTGGCGCTATCCGGCAAATGCTTGGCCGGTGAATGGGAGAACCGTACTCCGGGGGGAAGTCCGGTTGTCTCCGGCGTCTGACAGCTGCTGTGCCGCAGCATTCAAACAGCGTGCGGCCCTGCGCTTGAAGTCCATCACTCAAACTTCCCTTTATGCAATAGCTGCGTCGGATACGTATGGGCACTTTAATAGATGTGTGGCAACATGTGTGTATTGTTGCTTAGTGCTCAAGTGAGAAGAATTTTTTGTGATGATATAACACTATAATAGACTCCGCTATTTTGATTTAAATGAAATTATCAATGCTTCTTGCTTTTGTATTTTTTTCAAAGAGAAAGAAAAATCAATTATTGTCAGATGCTGTTATGTTAATTATATTTTTAATATTAATTTATTTGACCCATCAATAAATCTTATTTATGCGAAAAAAATTTAATCCAACTTAAGTGGTACACTAGTTATTAAAATTATAACTTTCATTAGGCCGTGGAAAATAGACACTACCAAAATTCATCAGTCATCTTCATCTGTCGTTTTACGTGTTGGAGTATTTCTAAAGTATAGTTCATAAATTTGTTGTGTCTACTGTATCCTGATCCCTGTTTTCGTAAATTTCATGCAAAAGAAGATGTAGAAATTCTTAATTTCATCATTATCTAAGGATGTAAAATATATATAATTCGTTATTCCTTTTGAAATAACGAATATAATATTACAAATCAATCTCCTTTCCGAAAATATTTTAATGTACCATTGCTACAAAAAAAGGGCATTATAAAGGTAAAGGGTTAAATTATGAATAAACTTGACATTCTTTAGTTTGTTTTGAAAGAAAAATTATACATTGTTGATGACAAATATGTACTAAATATTGGAATATTTTTTTCAAAATAAAAATACCATGATATTAAGTTGAAAATGTTACAAAAATTATTGTTTCTATTATTTTAGTTAGGACTTAGATAAAAATATAAATTTATCGTGACATCCTTACTTTGTATTTGGAATATTATAACATAATTATTCCGTAAACAATATGACGAGATTCTCTCTCGCTTCTCCTAAAGATTCCAGCAAAAAATAAAAAAATACACGAGCGGGAAAGAACATTTGTATTACTTATAAGCGCTCAGAGTGCGTTATTAAGATTTTTTTTTCATTAAGAAAAAGATGTTTTTTATATTGCATTTCATCTGTAAAAACACAATTTCTTTTTTAATATTTGCATGTATAACTAATTTTTTGAATGCCACCAAGATTAGTGTCAAAGTGATGCGAAAATAACGATTATAATACATTTACTCATTTCAGCTTAACTTATGTCTAAATTACTTTTATAATAAATATATACTCTCTTATGGTATATATATTTATCATGACAAGATATGATATAATAATTATTTGATATTTATAAATTTTTTGGTGCACATTTTTAAAAGAATGTTTATAAATCTGTATATATTTTGATAAGAATTATACTTTTAATTTTTTATGTAACGAATAAAAAATGATTTTAATAGATTAGCAATTGTTTATATTATAGACTATAATATTAATGGTAAATACTTTAAAATATTGTTTTAAGAATAAATAGTGAGATCTTTAAGGAAGTATAATGCATAACTTTAAATCTTTCAAAATTCTTTTCCCCTCTCTTTTTTTTTAAAGAAAACGTGTTCATTTGTGAAGTTAAATTAGAATTTAATGTGATAAACTTGATTTTGTTCATGCTAATGAAAACTTGTAATTTATGAATTAAAAATATTTAATGGAGAACTTAAAATAGGATAAATATTGTTAGCCTTTTAAAAATGTGATGAAATAATTTTGAAATTAAAACACACACATTTGCTCTAAATCCGAGATTTAGATCGATGCTATTTTGTTAAAATTGTTTGTATTAATCCAAAGGGGACAACTTAAGAATGGAATATGTTTGTAACTCACTTATATTTTTTAAGTCCATAATTTCAAATTTATGGACTTAAGAAACATTGGAAGATGATTCAATTGAAATATGTTTTATAACAAAATTAATTTCAAACATGTGATTATGTTTACTTTTTAAGTTTAGAAAATTGCATAAACTTATCCCTTCCTGAAACTAAATTACTTTTATTTCAACCAATTCTTAGACCTAAGTTTTGAACTGATTTGAAATGTAATAAAAGTTTTCAAAAAATATTCATGAAAACTTACACATTTAAATTTAATTGCACATTCTCTCTTTCATATATTTCATTAATTTTTGTGTAGCATTTTAAATGCTTTTGAATATGTTTATTTGTTTCTGTTTATGTTTGTTAACAGTAATTATCTATATTTCTTATTTATGTTCATAGGAAACGCATGAAGGAAAATATATGTCGCTTAATTTTAGTAATTTCAAAAATTTTGTTTTTCCTTTTTAAAAAGAAAGCATTCTAATTTTTGAATATTTAAGATCCTTTAATGATTTGTATTTGATTTATTTCTCGCGTAAAAGGTAATGAAAGTCGACCAGATAGTTAAAAAGCACAAAAATAGTAGTTTAGACTTTCAAGAATGAATTGTTCACCATATTCAGTTCAGTTCATTATTCGCTATAATTCTTATTGATTGAAATGTTTAAGTAGCTTTTACTTTCAGACTAGAAATCTATTCTATGTATTAAATAACATAATTTGTAAATGAATTAAAATGCTTATTTAAATATTTAACATAACCAGTAATTTAATATTAAAGCCGAAATTACAGAGAGAAATTAAACTAACTGTTAACTGCATTAATCCAAATATTGGTCTGCAAATGTCTTGAAATCTACAGGTGACTTAAAACATTCATCTCGGAGCTTGAGAAATATCTTTATTGTAATGAACGAAACAGAAATGTGTATATTTTTGAGTTTTTTTTATCTTATTTATTATTTAATTAGCTTTGAGTCTTTTTTTTTAAATAACACATTGTTATAAATTGCTTATTCTTGATGTTATCAAACTTTCAATTTTTCTAATTGAAAGGGTTTTAATAATGGTATCCTTTATTGTTAAAGTAACAATACTCGCGATGGTATTGACTCTATTGTTTCCGTGTTATTTAGTGAACAATTTACAAAGTTTCTAACTGCTACGGTTATTTTTCGACGAGGCAGTGGTTTTTGAAACCGGATTTACTAAATTTCAATCGCTTGCAGAATATTCTAAATTGTTTTGAGAAAGTTTTGATTTTGTTTAGAAAGTGTTTTGATGAATGACACTATATTTTAATTGAGTTGTGTTGCAATTGTATGTAAATTTTGAATCAGACTAAAGAGCTTCAGAACGAAGATTATTTTTCCTTTTTTTGTTTAATGGTTCCTTGTGCAAGTAAGATGAAAATAATCTTTCTTTTTCGCTCTACCGTATTTATTCTAATCTACGCCTATCTCGATTCTAAGCCCCACCCCAAATTCTCAACACGTTTTTGTAAAACATAAAATAAAGGAATAAAATGTTTGTTGATATCCGATATTTACGAAATTAAAAAAAAAACTTAAATGAGTAATAATAAGAAGTGAATAATTAGTTTATTTTGTCAAAATTAAAAACTTCTAAATACATACTTGAACATGTAATTGTTCTCACAGTCAGTATCATGATCAATTTCTCTTATCCAACAAATGTTTTCGCCACAAGCGATTTTCAATAGCATTAACATAGGAAAAAGTTTATCTTAGATTCGATTAAATAAGAACTGCATAAACCGACATATCTGAAATTAAAATACTTAAGTTGTCAATTATATCCTAGCATACTAAAGGAGTAAAGAGAAGAGCATGTCTCTTCTGCACGTTGAATTAAAGAACAGTTACTACCGTAAGTTACATTATTCAAGCACAATTTTAGTTTATTGAAGACGCGTCAACACAAAAGTTTTGTCATTTTTAAATAAGCTAATGGGATTGAAGTATTTTCGAGGATAGATGCACCTAGTTTTATTGGCGAGTGAGGGAATATGAACGTCAAACTGTTCAGCTACACGAAGGCTTATGGTGACGGACCACGTAATTTTGAACCATGGTCAAGTGACATGGACGACACCCCCTCTCCTAGCTTTTACACCCCACCAACGGGAGGACGTTTGAGCTCTCGACAATTTTAACGTGCATCGCTTTCCTATTTGGCAGGTCTTTAGTGGTACTGGGCTTCAACTCGTGACAAGGCCAGCCACGATCCGATACCTTGACCACTCGGCTACCGTGGTCTTTATTTTTATTAGAATTTGTTACACATGTTTATCGGAAAAATAAAAGAAAACACTTTTAATTAGTTGACATCGAAAATGTAACTAGAAAACTATTTTTCTTTTTTTCATGCTAGCCAACAAACCTTCAAAAAATGTACAATGTACTCGGTTAAAAATTCCCACTTCTTCACCTCTTGTGGGTATCTTGTAGAATGTTTCAACAAGCTTGTGAAACTTGGCAAAAGAACGAAGAGATTATGGAACTATTCGCATCTAAAAACCGATGTGCTCTCTAGTTTGGAAACCAAAATGCCTTTACCCCATTACTTAGTAACATGCTATTTTTCGCTTGCATTGCAATGTTTCTGCTCTATGTTAAATCTGTTGAGCCCAAAGTCCTCCCGTTGACATGGTGTGGTAGTTTTAAGAAGGTCCCGCGGCCCGGAGGTATCATCTCTTCATCTACGCGATCTAGAGTTGTTGGAATGATTGATCACTCAAACTCTCCATAATAAATCCAATTTATTAATGTCTAAATATATATATTGATCAACGCAACACAAGTCTTACTAGAGGGATAGGATCAGGAGTAATTCTACGTAATTATCAATTCTAAGTAAATAGTGCCTGAAATCCTACTCACTATCTTTATGAGAAATTAACCTCAGAATCTTTATCTACTGTAAATTCCTTAATAAGCTTAAAGTCCGTTCTATAATTAATCTCTTACCAATATCTTACGGTGAGCAGCCCTCGGCTTTCTATCTCTTCTTGTATTCAATTATTTTACTATTATTCTTCCATTCTCTTACTATTCGATTTTTATTCTACTATCCGGCTTTTATCCCACTTCCATCCCACTTCTATCTTATTTCTAACTTACTAACACGTGAATTCTAAGGCTTCCTTATATATCTATTCACTAATATGCATATCGCGGTTTCTTCTTGAGAGGGGTGGATTGAAATAATGCCATTCTGGGCCCAAAGATTTCCCAAGAGGATTAGTGAGAAGGCACGATAAAGTCTCGAGACAGGTTGTGACGCCTCAGGCGTATCATTTGACCGAGGCAGAAAATTATGTTCATCGCCAATAGACCTCGTGCAGCCTTATAGAGCGATATAAATAACTCGAACCAGGAAAAAAGATTTTGAATATATTTTTTTCGGCATTGTTTAGTGACCGCGGGAGACGAGTGGTCTGGTTCGAGGCGTAGTACTTTTAAAGACCCGCTGTGTAGAGAGACTTATTAAAGTTACATCGGTTGAAGGGCAAAGTTCTCTTGTTAGGGTGGTGTGGTAGTTAGGAGTAGGGGTGTCAGCTGAGGTGTCATTTTCATCATTTGACCATGTTTCTAAATCACAAGTTCCGTCTCCAAAAGCCCTCTTGTTTCTTTACACTGAGAGGTATATTAATACAAACAAGTTGGCATTGTTTAACTAAATTTTCTAAGAACAGGGGAGAGCAACGCGCCCTCTGTGACACGCCAAACTAATCTACCAATAGGATTGAGCGTGACCACACAGTAGAACATTTTTGAAACAATTCGATTCCCGCGATAGTGCGTGCAGAGTTGGGAACAGGGATCAATAATCTAGATTTACGGTTTTATTATATATTAGTTTTTCATTATGTAAAGATATTTCCTAATATAAAAATAAACAGTTTAAAATATAACTATTTCTTCAACAACAACAACAAAAAACTAAAATTGTACTTATATTATGATTTTTAAACATATTAATTGAAATAAATGGAAAACAAAAAGTAAAGTTAAATAAAAATTCTAATGCAAACCTAGTATATTTCATATAGCAAAATCAAGGGTATAATGTGTCACTTTCAATTTGACACGATTCTGAGTTGAACAATTTCTTTGCGGACTCGAAATATGTTTCATATGACGAACATTTCTTACTTTGATATGTAAAAACAAAAGCGGGAAGCACAGTCCGTGCAATTTTCTTTCTTAAAACAATTAAATCTCTCCAGCGATACCATTCAATAATTTACAAAATAACTGTAAATTTATCTTTAAAGTTATCTTTCAGAATTTTTTCGTAATTCTGTAAATCTGAAGATGCTTGTTCATTAAAGTTTATCAACCTCCATCCACTCAATAATTGAGCCAATTTAAGCAAATTTGCTCATTTTCAAAAATAATGGAAATACGAGCTTCTTTATTTCAGCTGAAAAAAAATTCAATCTAAAATAATACTTGAAATGAATATTTAAACGTAATTTATCGTAGAAATTAAATACATTAAACGAGGAACATATTTTGAAAATGAAGCTTAGCAATGAAACCCCTTCGAATTTACAAGAAGAATATTTTACTCCAATAAAATCTGTATGAAAAAACAATTAACAAATGTAATCGGAGTTAATCAGTTAAGCTAGGAATTAGGAGTGAACTATATTTTCAGGACTTGATAAATATGAGTTTAAAAGGAAGGATAGAAGGCTTAAGAAAAAGAGGAAGTCTATAATAATAAGAGGAATAATAACAATAAGAGGAATAATAATAATAAGAGGAATAATAATAAGAGGAGTAATAATAATAAGAGGAATAATAATAAGAAGAAGAATAATAATAAGAGGAGTAATAATAATAAGAGGAATAATAAGAAGAAGGCTTAAAAAAACCCAAGGAGGGGAGGATATTGTTGTTGTTGTAGTGTGTTTATTACTGGGATACATACGAAAGACGTGAGATAGATTTTTGGAGTAGTCGGTAGGATTCGAAGAGGGTATTGTTAAAATTTTAAAATGAGCTTCTCATATACACTGAAATTGCGAGAGAATATGATTTTGGACCTTCAATTATCCAGTATAATAGGCTACAGACAGAATCTTCAACAATACCTTACAGGCAAAATTTTAATCGGTGACATTGATTGTCTTGATTAGTCTAGACTTTAAATCAGAACTAATCATGTCTTACCGAGAGATTTAGTAAGCTTAAGAAATGAACTGTCACACCGATTGAAAAAGCAAACGTCACCAACACTTGATAGTTACTTATCACTTGACAGGTTAACAGACGGCGATCTAGTTAAAGATTTAGAAGAATTATAGATTTTTCCAAACTTTCAGGCGTATACCTTTAGTTTGAGAAATAAGTGGCCGCGGTAGCCTAGTGGTCTAGATATCGAATCATGGCTGGCTTCGAGCCTAGTACCACTAAAGACCCGCCGTGTAGGGGAACGATGGAAGTTAAATCTGACAAGAGCTGAAGCGTCATCCCGTTGGCGTTGTGGGGTAGTTAGGAGAGGGGATGGCTAGCTCAGGTGTTGTCCTCGTCACTTGCCCATGGTTCAAAATGACGAGGTTCGTCACCAAAAGCCCTCGTGTAGCTCGATGTTAATATTCACTCCCTCCGTTTGAGAACCAAAACTCTTTATGAAAAGGTATAATTCAACGAAACTGCATTAGTGTAAAAATAAAACCAGGCAAATATCACAGCAAATGAAAGTATCTTTGAATGACCGTTCATTCGAGGGTGGTAATCTTCTAGGGTATTATTTTGAGGTATCTCTGAGATGATTCTGTCCGAAAAAAGGGCCATGGTAGGGCAGCGAACTTCAACAGGGATGATTTTCGAATCAAGTTGTGTGTGCGTGTGTGGGTTTCAGTCTCGGTTTCATCAGAATCAGTTTGAGGAATTAGAAGGGCTGTTATACAGTGGTGACCAAAATTGTGGGCACTTTTGAAAATTGTTATGTTTTTTAAGTTTGTTTTCTTATGAAAAATGTTACGTTGTACAAAATACAGTCATTTGCATCATTTTAAAGAGTATTTAATACTAAATTAAATGCAAAAGACGAAATTCAAAAACTTGCAACGCAAAAAAAGTTATGCAGAAATAAATATCTATATACATTAGACACTGATGAAAGCATTTACCAGTGCTTAGTGGGGTGGCCTTTATTTTTTATTACAGCGTCACATCGATGATTCATTGAGCTAAAGATAGTTTTAAGCTTTTCTTTTTTTATTTTCTGATGCCAAGAAACCATCATATCCTAAATTAGTTCCTTTTTTTATTTCATGGTTATCTCATTCGGACATGAGTTTTTTAAGCAGTGCCACAAGTTTTCGATAGGATTGATGTCATGACTGTTTCCTGGCCAGTACAACAATGATATTTAGTCAAGAAGCAATGAAATCAAATAAAAGAGCTGATTGAACACCTGGAAATAGATGTGTGTACGAGAAAGTGATGTTTCCCATGTTAAAATTAAAATACAAAAGGGTAGTTCATTGACTACATCTGGATACTAAAAGTTTTATTTAAAATGTAAGGAGACAAATTTAAAAAAAAAAACAAAGCAGGAAAAGGCCGAAAAAGTTACACGACATTTGATAATGACAAAAGAACAAAAATACTATGTCTCCAAGGTAGAAGAATGCCATCACCAAACATCAAAAGTGATGTGAATGATGCTGGTGTTGCTGTCAGTTCAGAAACCATCAGAAGATTAGCAGATGCTAGACAGAGAGGTAGAATTTCACGAAAAAGCCTTGTCTCAATTTACAGCAGTGCTAAAAGGATTACAGTGGTCAAAGGAACCTATTAATTGGACAAATCATGAGTGGGCACAAGCTATATGGAGCAATGAAACTAAGATATTATTCGGTAGACGTAGAATAGGAGAAATGCTACATCCTGACTGCATCCAGGCAACTGTGAAGTACCCACATAGTTTTATGATTTAGTCATGCATATCACCGATGTTATGGGTCGCTTTCATATCATTGGTGGGACACTGAATGGGGAAAAATACACTGACACCGTTCTAGAACCCAAACTTCTACCTTCCATCAGGTATCTATTTACCAACAATGCTTTATTTATTTTTCAGCAAGATTCTGCTCCTTGCCACACAGTAAGGTAATCGAAGGACTGGTATCATACTAAGATTATTGAGTTATTGTCCTGGTCAGGAAACAGTCCTAACCTCAATCCTATTGAAAACTTGTGGTACTATTTGAAAACTCTTGTCTGAATGAGGTATCCGTGAATTAAAAAAGAAGTAATTAAGGATATAATTGTTTCCTAGAATCCTGTAATAACGGAGGAAGAGCTTAAAACTATTTTCCTCTCAATAAAACATCGATGCAAATCTATAATAAAAAATAAAGGCTAACCCACTAAGTACTTATAACTCACTGCTATCATCAGCATCTAATCTATATCGATAGTTTTTGCAGCAAAACTCTTTTTACGTTGTGCGCATTTGAATTTCGTCTTTTGTATTGAACTCAGTATTAGGTACTCTTTAAATTCATGTGAAATACATTGGAACATAACATTTTCTACAAGCATACAAAGTTAAAAAACATCACAATTTTGGCCACCGCTGTATGCTGAATGGAATAAACGTCTAATTTAGAGGTGGATGAACAGCGGCTCACAGAGTTTTTTTATGTCCACCAAGTGAGTCAGAAAACCATACATTATATGTCTATATAAAAGTTCTTTATATTTAGGTCGACATCTATTTGCGAGCCAAGTCTTTCTTGTATGCAGATCAACAAGAGATGCCAATTGGCTGTGGGGAGAATCTCACTCTTGAAAAGTGGGATCTCATGCTACTTAGTCGAGAATTAAATGTGCTCACAATGGATGTAATATTAGCACAATAAATAAATTGAATATTATTTTATTTAACTTGTATATTTATCATTGATTTTAACGGTACAATTTATAGCTTTTATGAGATACAAAGTTAGCTGATGAATGAATACATTAAAAAAGATGTTAATTCAGACTGCATCAAATTACTGTTAAAACTTTTAAAATGAAACTTATTGCATTATTTACACTAATTATTACAAAATTTAGAAGGAATAATGAGTCTGAGATGACACACCACAGAAGAAAAAGGAAATATTTATACTAATGCACTGCATTATTAGTACTCCGTTTTATCATCAAAAACCTCATGCACAGAAAGCATTACGCATCGAATGTCCTCCACTTATACTTAATATCGCCTGACAACGAAGCATTGCTGCGCACTTTTACCAACACGTGTTCCATCCTCTCCAATCCCTTCGGATCGGGGCTATATCTGGAAAAATCCAGCTTCCTCAGGAAATCTCATTCGTTTTACACCCCTCCTCTTGGAGGGGGTGCATCAGACGATTCATATAAAACCCATCCGATCCAAGGGAACAATCATTTTCGTAATGGACATCCCTTTATTTCTACCATTCAGTGGGAAGAGATAAAAAGGACGGCTTTTTCGTGGCGAAAGTGGTTGGGGGGAATCACGTGACTCTACAAAGGAACGTAACGTGTTTTTGCGGCTGCTTCGTATTTGGAGAAGTGGGATTAAAAAGGCTTTTTTACTTTTGTGCGTTTGTGATTGTGGGTATCTTTAGTTGGTGTCCATTTCGTTTCTCACGTAGATTACAACGTATTCTGGTGGGTAGTAGATTGAAACATCTATGGATAGGTTAATAGATATCAAGTAAAGCTTGTTATGAGTAGGAGGGGTTTTCAAAAAAGGAGCTGTGACTGGTTTTGTAAATGTTCAATACGGATTGTTAATTGTATAATGGATATTTCTAATGCTAAATACCTGAAGAAAATATAGGGTATCCGGGCTTAAATTATCCAAAAGTAATGGCTCATTATTACGGATGTAACAAACTGTTCATCCGTGGAATGGAAAACTCTCCGAGATTTTTTAGACCGACTTCCTTTGTAAAGATGTGGACGCCACAATAAATAGGCGCAGGGCATACTTTGGTTGCGGAATTTAAATCAGTCACGCGTGTACAGCGACATATTCAAACAGAAAGGAATGTCGATTTTCCGACATCAAAATCTATTCACCTATGGGACAGAAGTTTAAAGGAGACGGGAACTTTGGTATCTCAAACTGTCAAGAAACTTTAAATATTCGTGATAGAAGACACCGTTTTATCGTGTGCGTGATTCATTTTGTAGGAGTCCTGCTGAGTCTACTAGGCAAGCCATTCTGTTCGAACACGTCGCTGTAAACGAGTGATGACTGATTTAAATTCCGTTAACCAAAGTACGTACAACATCTTTTACTGTGCCATCCACCCATTGCCGAATAATGCGCACACGTGCGGCCGATCAGACTAGACCCAAAAAATCTCGGTGAGTTTTCCAATCCATAGATGAACTGTTACGTTCTGATGGGTAGTTCCGTAATAATAAGCCATTGCTTTGGGATATTTTAAGCCCAGGCACCCTGTATTGAAGAACTAATGATTTGTGTAAAAATCTTAAATAATATTAAGAATTATGTAAATTTTAAAATCAGGAAGTATTTCGCCAGCTTATTTGAAATTTTCTAGGGATATAATAACCAGATTTTTCCAAAGAGTTCCAATTCAAAGAATTATTTTTATTTCTAATGGGGTTGCAGATTGGTGTTTTACCATCGCAGACCTAGTACATTCCCCTGGAGCTGGAATCTCTTTTTTAGTGTGGCATCATATATATTTGTGGAACACCAATCACCGCAAGTAATTTTGACTCCCAGTTTCCTGTGCTCGGTTGATGCAAAAATGTACTAGAAATTTAATTTTGCCGAAAGCAGCCAAGCCAAATTGGAACTCAAGCGATCTTACATGCCGTATAATCATACGACAGAGACACTGCCTATTTTCTGCATCATGAAAGTCCACCGACTTAGGACGGTGTCGAACCCGCAACCTTAGGCGTACAAGGCCAGTGACAAACCAAGTACGTCACCCAGCCAACTCTAAGACAAAAAATGAATTCTAACAAATTTTAAATGGTTCTTTTTACTAAAATAAATTTACAAAATCTCTGTATTGCAAAAAAAAGCAATTATTTACTGAAGAGAAATAGGAGAAATTCAAATCTAAATGAAATAAATAAATATGAATGACAATTTAAACTAAAAATTACATTTAAATCCTAATCCAGATTCGACTTCAGTTATACTTTGAAAGATGTGCAATAATATATTTTACAAAGCATAACTCTCCCACAGCCTTTTATTTCGATAATTTTTGAGAGAAATTCACAAAAACTAGCTGACATAATTAACTTCAATTTTAATAATGATAAGAAATGAAAGTTAGTTCACTGAAAGAACAGAATAGTCTTACTAAAAGGCCTAAGTGAGAGAACGTAAGAATTTTATTTACGTCACATTCTAAACCAACACGAGGGCTGTTGGCGATGGACCTCACAATTTTGAATCACAGTCAAGTGACATTTGAGTTGCCACCCCTCTCCTAACTACCGCTTTGTGCCAACGGGAATACATTGAGCCTCGACGCATCTAACTTGCATCGACCCCTCTATACGGAGTAAACTAGGGTTCAAACCTGCTATACTGCGTCACGAGATCGGGACCATAACCACTAGATGATCGCGGCCACACTAAAAGATGTCAGAACAAAAAGAACCTTTCAATAACGCATAGTTAGTTTAGGATGAGACATTGAGAGGTAATCTGAGAATATAGTATCGAGACCGACGATCGGGAAGGAATGCAGGACTAGGTTTCTTTTTCAAAGTCCTACTTTGGTGGCGCTATCTGATGCAGCTAGTTATAACTTCAGTAGAAATAATGCAGAATAAATTTAAAATTAAAATTTAATTAATGAATTAATGTTTGAAAAAAACTGTATTAACATCAAGTGTCATCCACTACAAGTTTTGAAAAATGTATTTGAACTTGAGTGGATGAAATAAAAGTATTTTATTAATGATTGAAAATTTGAACAAGATTTATATTTATAAATGAATAAGTATATATAGGAAGAGTGTGACCTAATAGTAGGAATTGAATATTTTATGTCTCAGGTTTTTCCTGCACAATGCGGGATTTCCTCTATTCCTCACTCATTCTTTTATTTAAGATTAAATATAGACTGATTCCCAGTGTTTCGGTGGGGATTTCATAGAAAAAAACAAAACTGTTTTTTACAAGCATGTTTTTTTTTAAAAAGATAATGCGATCCAATATTGTAGAATAATATATTTGGTTCATATTAGTACTAAACAAGACGCATTTTCCCTCCATATCTTTAGCATAATTTCCTTTCATTTTTACTACAAAGATAATATGATTCCTTTCTTTTTCTTTTAATAACAGTTTTTTGAATGTGAAATGGATTTGGAAGTAGAAAAGAAATTCTGAGACTTTTCAAATACATATATGAACAAAGGAAAGACTTTCTTTTTTTGATTATTTATTTTATCTTTTTTTTTAATGAAATGCGTGATAATTTGAGCAACACACTTAGGAGGCACATGGGTTACACTTAGGCTTACAGGTTTGTTCACCTGCATTTTGGTTTTTTTCAAAGATAACAGGATTTTTTTTTAATATCTGCTATTTTATTATGTTTTATATATCACAGTTTTTGTGATAACTTTTACCTAATAATAACCAGTAAAAACCTGTTTAGGGATTTTGCGTTTCCGATTGCATCGATTTAGTTTCGTTTTCTTTCGTTAAAAATATTAATTTTTTTCAAAAAAATTAGATAAATTGGTGTTTAGAAGAATTTCTTTATTATTTCAGTTTCATGTTTCTACGACAAGTTACAATAAAGTGTATTGAAACGGTTATTAACTTTACAACAGGAAAATAAAAAAAAATTCACTTTTTAAACTACAAGTTTATTTTTTGGGGAGTTTAATAATAAACTTAGCTTTTGGAATAAAAATCTGATGTATAAAGAAACAAAACCACAAAATCCAAATTAAAAATTCTTTTCAGACATACATCAAAATTCACGAACAATGTTTTAAATTGTAATATATCTATAAAGTTTTTCATATTGGAAAATACCTTATAAAGCAGAAATAACATTTTAAAAAAAACTCATCTCTGGTGGTGACAGAAAAAAGACGTTAATGATGGATTAAAAATGATGGCGCAGTAAAGAAAACAACGGCCTTATATACTGCTGAATTTTAATTAAAGTAATGGTTAGTGCAATTATCTGTAAGTTATTTTTTCATTTGCTTTAGACAACTAAATGAATTTTTTTATGAGTTGAAAAATGAAACTTTGCTTTTTTTTAAAGCGCTTCAGTAAGCTACATAAAATAAACTTTTTTTCATTTAGGTATGTTTTGTAACATAGAATTCATCATTTAATAAATGCCGTATTTATTTGAATCCAAGCCACACTCTCCCACCCCCACCTCCCAATGTTAATAAGGGTGCGGCTTAGAATCGAAGGCGGAAAAATTTGTTGGAATTGAACATGATGAACTGACGGTTAGAGAAAATACATGTTCATGTGCAAGTTTAAAAGTTTTTAATACTCGTAAAAAAATTCATTTTTCACTTTTTATTAGCCCTAATTTTAATTATTTTTTAATTTCCTAAATATCGGATATTGATAAACCCTTTTTTATTTCTTCACAAACGCTTGTTCACCCATGTGACGGCCTATTTTTTTAAGCATTCTTAGGGAGTTTTCGCTGACGACCAGTAAAAACTTTAAAGTTTTTTTTTTATCATTTATTTACCTGTGTTACAAGAGTATGTGGGGCCGTGGGTAGCCTAGTGGTTAGAGCATCAGACTCCAGACCGGAAGGCCTGGGTTCGATGATCGATGTCACCAAATACCCTCCGAGTGCACACGGAGTACGTGCTCGTTAAAATCAGTGGGTCCGTAGCCTTGTGGGCTTATTCACTAGCGCAGGAACTGGAGAATATTTCCCTCCCCTTCAGTTCACTTGCAGAAATTGTGGAGGTGGAGATAGAGGTCGTGTCGCCATCTATCGTCCCTTCGGGGAAGTTTCACTGAGCTTAAATCGCACTGTCACCTGTATGGTGCTCAAGGCCAACGACAGGCGTACCTCTTGCCCATGCCACGATGAATTTCGTGGGCCTCGTTCTGACTACGTCAGACAGGTGGCATAAGCCACAACAACAACAAAGAGTATGTATATAAATGTTTAGCCAAAAATATCCCGTAGAACGTGAGTTCTGAACACACCCGCCTCGAAAAAATGGACGTTCACTTCCTCCACGATTCCGGCAGATTGACTTATCTGAAATTAAAAAAAAAAACTGACGGCGTTTTAATCTATAAGCTTAAATGAACCAAGTGAACTACACTCAATTGCAAGTATCAAAAGTTGGATTTTTAGTAGACGTCTGAAGAAAAAGTTTGAATTCTATGATTTTTTTTTGTTATATTTTTTTTGTAAAAATAAAAATGTTTTGAATTTTCGGATGATCGTAGTTCATTTGGTGCGTATATATGTGCTACTCTATAAATTTCGAGTCATTCGGTCAAACCGTTCTTGAGATATGATGGAGGAAAGTTTGAAAGACACAATTTTGAGGAAAACGCGTTTAAAAAGTTTCAAGTCCGATTAAAACAATGAAAATGTTAACTTAGTGCTACGAACAGCTGCTTTTCTAACACCTGTTTTTCCTAACTTATAACGACTGCGAATTTTAAAAAATCATCTTACCACCGAATTCTAGGTATGTCAAGGAAGCAATTTATGAGAAAAAAAAACAGTTTTGATTCTTTGAAACTTTTACATGGATGAAGCTTCTTAAGAATTTGAGGTGCGACTCAGAATTGATGGAGTCTTAGATTCGAATAAATACACGGTAATTATTTATATAATTAAAGACATAATACTTGTAGCTTACAAAAATGCTCTTTTCCATATGAAAGTCAGGACAACTAACGTTTGAAGTATTGAATTATGTAATCATACACTGCTGGACAATTGCTAAGGACGGATCACAAATTGCTATGTAGCATAACATTAAGCGAGACATGAGGCCTAGTAGGACAAAATATAGTTGCCACACTGTTCAGACATTAGAATAAAGAATATTTATTGTTCTGGAAAGTACAAAAGCTGTGAAACATCTGAAAGGAAAAAAAAATGTTCATTTGATCTGCGTACGGAGAAATGGAACAATGCATCTAAAAGTCAGCAGGCACCTTAAAGAAAGGTATCAGTACGGGATATGTCCACCGTGGAGTGTGATGCAACATTCCACACGTCGTACCATACTTTGCACAACATTATCCAGCAGCTGTTGAGGCAATTTATCCCATTCCTCTGTGAGTGCACGGATGAGGGTGTTCTTGTTTGTCGGAGGATAGTCTCGACCAGCAACTTGCCTCCCCAAAGCATCCCACACATTTTCAATGGAGTTTAGATCTGGAGAACGCGTTGGCCATACGAGACGTTGAATACCCTCGCTGTCTAGACAATCCTGAACAGCGAGTGTTCGATGACATGTTGCGTTGTCGTCCATAAAAACAAATTTATCACCGACAGCACCACGCAAAAGACGAACATGAGGAAATAGAACTTCATCAATGTATGGTTGGCCCGTCATAGTCCCATTCGCAACCACATGTAGGCGCGTGCGGCTATTGATCATGATGCCGGCCCACACCATGATACTGCATGTCGGATATCGTTCCTTTTCCTGGATATTTTCTGGACGATAATCAGTACCACTCTCGCGCCAGATCAGTTGGCGTCTACAATCCGATGACAGACTGAACCTACTCTCATCTGAGAATAGTACGCGTGCGCAGTCCTGTTCAGTCCAATTGTGATGCTCACGACACCATTGCAAACGGGCAGTACGGTGCTGTCTGGTCAATGGGACACACACAACAGGTCTGCGTGCGTATAGTCCTCCTCCCCTCAAACGTCTGGCAACAGTTTTTCGGGAGATCTGCTTTCCTGAGGCAGCAAGAAACTGATTTGCCACCTGCTGAGCTGTGGTGCGCCTGTTTCTTTTTGCTGATAGGACGATATATCTGTCTTCTGCAGGCGTCGTACTTCTAACACGACCTCCCCCGTGCCGTCTACTACACATTCCAGTAGTTTTAAATGACTTCCACAGCCGTAAAACAACGCTGTGAGCTATGTCGAACTCCCTGGCAACATCTGTTATTTTTCGCCCTTCTTCGATCTTTCCAATAATTCGGCCACGCATAAAATCATCTATGTGATGTCGGGAAGACATGCCAAAAATTTTAAGTTCGTCTATTAAATCTTTCCTGTAAAACTTTGACTTGAAACAACAACTGTCCACACGCGTCAAAACCTTTAAAGCTCTTATGAACGCTATCACGTGATGAACAGACGTGGAAAAAAATTTGCATACTCATACTTCTTACTAATATCCCGCACTTATTCTAATTTTCCACATTTTGCTTCCTTTCATTTTGTGGTTGCTATGGATGATAGTGTTATTCGTCCTTAGCAATTGTCCAGCAGTGTATATTAATATGACTATTTTTATTCACTAGTCAAAAATTGTATTTCACAATTTTTGGTTAATATTCTATTGCCTAATATTGCTAACATACTCACGACACGCGATTATGTAGAATATAACAATACCAATGTATCGTAAGCAGGCTTCTGTGTCACGGAAATAAATAAATAAATTACTTTAGCCGCAAGTTAGTACTAAATATTAACATTTAAGTTCCCTAAATGAAGTGTTGATGATTGAAAATGATAATAAAATTATGCATTTAAATACTTAATTAGAGTGTATTGTATAAATTTTCTTTATTTTATAAAATATATGAAAGACATTAAATGCTAATTTAAATTATCTATTTTATTCGAAATGAAAGAAATATAAACAAGTAATAATTTTTTTAAAGTCAATTCCTAATTAGGTCAATAAAGAAAATTTTTATTTTACTTAATTATATTTAAATAATGAATTAATATTTGAAAAACTGTATGAACATTCACGTTTCATACACTAAGTTTTAAAAAACATATTTGAAGCCAAGAAAAAATTCATTAGAAAAACTTACTGGTGCTATCTGTTGGTGATAGTTCTAACTTTATCAGAAAAAACGCAGAATAATTTTAAAATTAAGAAATAAAATTTAATGAATTAATATTTATAAAAACTGTATTAACATCAAGTGTATTCACTACAAGTTTAAAGAAATGTACTTGAACTTCAATGGATGAATAAAAAGTATTTTAGTAATGATTGAAAATTTGAACAAGATTATATATATATATATATATATATATATATATATATATATATATATATATATATATATATATATATATATATATATATATACTAGCTGGTATACCCGTTCTTCGCACGGGTGAACTGAAAAATTAAACAACACAGATTGAAGGATAAAGAAGTTTTTAATGAGTTAATTTTACGTGAATTGCAAATTAAACAAAAAAAGCTTTTCGCATATCTCAGCTAAAGAAAAAAAAATACCTTTGTTAAATTTTACGTCTGTAGATCTAATAGCTTATAAAAAGAATTTTTTTTATATTTATAACTCCCGTAACACTCTTGAGGGTCGATTTTTGAAAATACCTCCCTAAGCTGATCTCTGCTCAGCAAAAGTAACACATTGTTAAAAGTGTTTTGTGATGCTTAAAATATTGTAAATAATTTATATCTGAAAGTGTCATACATTAATATTACTTTCTGTTGAATTTATTTTATGTTAAAATTGTAATACTCGCAAACAACGCCGTTTCCTAAATAACAATGGCGATATAGCGAAATGTTGACGATAGAATCAAGTTGGCAAATGTCTAGCTACTTTCATAGCTCAAACTTTATTAGAGCTTTGTAAGACCCGCCGTGTAGGAAAGCGATGCACGTTAATGCTTTATCTAGCGCATTATGATTTACTGCAATTTTTTTCATGCAATATTTTTTAGGTCACTACATTGAAAATTAAAGGACATACATAAACAAAATACTCGACTTGGTGAAATTTAATCGGTTAGAGCTAATAAATTAATTAAAAATATTCCACAGTAAAATTAATTACATACACTGTTCACTTAAAATATATAGTCAAATCGTTTTCTAAGGTCTCCATAAGCATACAAAAACATAAGACACTTAAATTTTGACATTAACTATTTTTTGGGGACAAAAATGATAATCTTTGCAATCCGCTGAAAACGCTGTCAGCTGAAAACGCAATATCTGCTACAAAACTATTCGGCTGCCCCGCTAAAATACTCATCATAGAACCCGTGCTGTCATATATCTTGGAAGAGTGGATTTCAAAGAATATTCCAGCTAAGTATTAGTAGAATATTCCTGCTAAATTGGTGTGGTGTGGTAGTTAGGAGAAGGGGGTGCCAGCTCATGTGTCGTCCACGTCACTTGACCATGGTTCAAAATTACGTGGTCCGTCACCAAAAGCTCTCGTGTAGCTGAACAGTACGACGTTAATATTCCCTTACTCCAAAAAATACAGTACAGTAGTTATTATTATGTTTGTACTTAAAAATGCAATATCTACCTATTCAATTAAAATTATAGCGTTATAATTAACTACAAACCACACAAAACGTTTTGAAAATTTGTCCAAATGATGTAGTGTGAAAGAGAAAGTTTATTCAGACAGACAACAAATGCGTCTTATATATATATAGATTTGTTTGAATTCTTGTGCATTATTCCTTTTGTAAGCCTCATGACATACTTTATGGTGTACCAGTCTTTTAAAGCTGACTGAATCACAGCAACATTTAGCTGGGTATATAGCTAGTTATAACATAAAATTAAATCTTAAGAAGATATCAAAAATAAAAGACGGCTCAATATTTTGAATAAATTAGTATAAACACAATATATATATTGTAAAATATTTATTTTGCTATTTGCATTTCAGGCAGACATCAAACAAAATTTTAAAAATTGTCAAAAACAGATAAAAAACATATTTAAGAAAAATACCACTGATTAATTTTGCCAAAGACATCGCAATGTGCAAAATTATTTGCAGTATATAATAACAAAAAAAAATGTAAGTACTAAAATATAAAAAAAAACAAAAATTATATATTGAATTAATTAAGGATTACTGGAGGGAAAGATAAAACAGGCTAAGATAATACTCATAATATTAATTTCATATTGGTTGGCTATTAATTTTTGGCATGATTTTGTAATCACGCCAAATTGGTATGTAGTGGCCAGTCTAATGTTATAGTAATGTACAGAATTAAAGGTACTTACGTATTATCGCAACCTATTGGTGACATTATACAAAATGAAGCACATGATTGCCAATTCAACGCATACAAAGTTGAGATTGCCAAAGTGGCGAGTTGTCTTGAACGTTGGCGATTATGCAATAATACGCAAGTACTAAAAAAATTATCCAAAGTAAAATTATCCCGAGCATAAAAATAAATTGAAAAATGAAGTACAATACTACCATTAACTGACATAAAAAGAACTGAACTAACTTTATCAATGCAAAAGCATAATTTGAAAAAATAAGGTACTTACAAATAAACGCAACCTATTGGCGATATATGAAACGAAGCATGACTTACAACTCAGCATATACAGGGTGTTTCAAGATGTTACAAACTTCTAGGAGAGGTAGGGGGACAACAAGACGACTGAAGTATATGCAATGCTGGGTCGGAAATTCTTTCCTAAGGCTACACGCGCCGACAAAATTTAGGGTGCAAAACTTCAACTGGTCTTAAAACGGGGGAAATTGTCGAAACGCTTTGGGTTTTGGTCAAACTTATTGTTATTATTTATTATTTCATTAAAAAATTCTGAGCAATATTGCTGCTAAAACATCGCTAGAGGGCGCCTTAGACTTTGGAACGCTAGGGAAAAAATTTTCAATATTTTTTAAGTTTTGTGATGGCTTTCATAAGTTGAAACTTTAACTTGAATTTTGATACCAGATTTGGTATCCTCCGGGAAAATTGATGTAAAAAATCGAACGTTGTTCAGGGCACTTAAAGCACAAACGGTGCTAAAAACGAGCAAAATGTTGAATTTCGGTGCGGTTTGCGCGAAAAGCATTCCGTTACTGACTAATTTGTTCAAAATAAATTTTGACTTGTTAGCCATTAATCAAAACCAGAGGGCGGTTTCAGACATTGCAACTTGGAAACTCATTTGGATAATTTTGTGGTTGGGTGTAAGCCGAATAATTACTAGCAATTTTTCCTCCTAAATGAGATTCGTGTGTTGCAAAAAAGTAATTTTATAGCAAAAAATTTTAGTAAAAGAGGGTAAAAAAACACAAGTACCAAATCACAAGAAGTAAAACACAAGGAAAGACTCAAAATAGGAGGAAAAAAAGCTGTTTACTAACTGCTATGCATAATCATAAAAGAAAAAGTAAAGAAAAAAGAAGGAAAAACTGCTGTCAAAGGAGGTGTTCGAACTGACGCCCGCCGCATGTGATGCAGGCTTCACATCTTCGCTTCATGGAGCGTCGAACATTCGATAACATTTCTGGAGTGTTTCGTATTTCCCGGCTGCTGCACTGATGCGTGCTACAAGTTCCTCGGCGCTGTTTACGGGTGTTTCGAACACCAAGGATTTCATTTGCCCCCAGAAGAAATAATCCAGACAGGAATGGTCTGGCGATCGGGAGGCCAATGCACTGGACCTCCATGGCCAATCTATCGTTCACCACATGTTGCATTCAAGTGATTCCGAACAGAAATACTGAAATGTGCGGGGGCTCCATCTTGCTGGAACCACATGGAAGTACGAGTCGCAGCGGTAACGTGTGCGCTGTCCAATAACTCTGGCAAAACTTGTTCCAAGAATATCAGGTAGCGTGGACCAGTCAGGCGATCAGGCAGAATGTAGGGTCCTATTAGATTCCTCTGCGTTCGTGTACTCTGCCATCGTACAGCCAGTCTGTGTGCGATGGAAATAAAGCTTCCTTCCAGCGGACTTCTTCTTATCGTTCTGTCCCTCTGGCGGCTAATTCACCTCTCGACGGTGAAATTTGCATATTCTGCCTTTAACACTCTCTCGCTAAAATTTTTGCCGAGAACCCTGCTCGCTTTATTCACTGCCACGACACTTGCAATTCCTGGGCTACGTATTAGGCTTTCGATGGTCTTTGCTTCAGGAAAGCATTTCCGACCACCTTTCTTATGTTATTCGAGTCGTCTAGGTGTACTCTATCTCGTTGGTGGAAGAGTACACCTAGATAACACGGAATCACATAGGAAAGGTCGGTCGGAAATGCCTTTTTACTTGTCTGAAGCACCTCTGGTTTTAAATTTGACAACAATGTCAAAATTTGTTTTGAACAAATTAGTCAGCAAGGGAATGCTTTTCACGCAAACCGCACCGAAATCCAACATTTTGCTCGTTTTTAGCACCGTTTGTGCTTTAAGTGCCCTGAACAATGTTCGATTTTTTACATCAATTTTCCCCGGAGGATACCAAATCTGGTATCAAAATTCAAGTTAAAGTTTCAACTTATGAAAGCCATAAAAAAACTTAAAAATATATTGAAATTTTTTTCCCCTAGCGTTCCAAAGTCTAAGGCGCCCTCTAGCGATGTTTTAGCAGCAATATTGCTCAGAATTTTTTTAATGAAATAATAAATAATAACAATAAGTTTGACCAAAACCCAAAGCGTTTCGACAATTTCCCCCGTTTTTAAGACCAGTTGAAGTTTTGCACCCTAAATTTTGTCGGCGCGTGGAGCCTTAGGAAAGAATTTCCGACCCAGCATTGCCTATATACTTCGAGTCGTCTTGTTGTCCCCTACCTCTCCTAGAAGTTTGTAACATCTTAGCTGAAACACCCTGTATATGACATGCGAAATTGGGGTTTGTTATTTTGAACGTTGGTGATTGTTAGGATAGTACATAAGTTCCAAAAATAATTTATCTTACGACTGACTACCTGCTTCCTCAACAGGTATTCAAGCCTTTTGTCTGTTTTGCTCATTCTCTGATGCCTATTCCAGTTTGATATGTAATTACTACCAACACTGCTTTTGCTTGGGCAGTATGATTACCCAAGTTTGATTTTCTGCAAGGCAATTTTATGCACTGAAGCCAATAAGTATACCCCTAAATACGACTATCTGCTTCCTCAACAGGTATTTAAGCCATTTGTCTGTTTTGATCATTCTCTGATGCCTATTCCAATTTGATATGTAATTACTACCAACACTGCTTTTGCTTGGGCAGTATGATTGCTCAAGTTTGATTTTCTGCATGGCAATTTTATGCACTGAAGCCTATAATATACCCTTAAAGGTTGAAGTAAAGACACATGAAATTGCAACGAACCATATTATTGGATCAAGTGTAGTATAGGGGGCTACTTGGCGCAGTCCTTAATTTTGGTTACTAAAAATGGTCGCCAAGGTACTTTTTTCGGTATTATTTATTTTAGAATGATTTCGATATCTCACCATGACATTTAGATAAAAATCGAAAAATCCGAAGAAAAATCGACAAATCCAAAGTGGTCCCCCTATTCAACACTTGAACCGAACACTGAAATATAACCCTTATCAATGAAAAGTTTTAGTTTATCAAAATTAAAATCTTCGCATTCTAAAGAAATAATTAAATAAGTTGTAATTTGTAAGCAAAATCACACACACAGACATCCCGCAATAATACCAAATGTTGTCAAAACAACAAAACAAAATTTCGGTTGATGAAAGAATAATCCTTAAAAAATGATTTATTCGAAAAATAATCCTAATTAAATATCATAGAATAGAAAAATTGAATAAATATTCCGATAAATATAGCTATAGTAAAAATGTGTAATAATCTTGAAAAACTGCGTGTAAAGTATAAATTTTCCACTTAGTGAGAAACGTGACATCATATGACGTCGACGTCATAACACTGGGAAATCACTTAAAAATTAAGTTTTAAAAAATTCGGAAAGAATTATGAACGCCAAACCTATTTAAGAACCTTCCTCGTGTAATTTTGTGTACGTGTACCAAAATTCACGTTATTTAGTTGTCTGGATCTTGAGTTATAAGGGAACAGACAAACATACAACAAATGCGTCTTATATCTATATATATAAAGGAGAAAAGCGACTCACTGACTGACTAATCACGATATCTCCGGAACTATTAAATCTACAGACTTGAAATTTTGTAGGTAGGTTTCCCTCATGGAGTAGACGTCAGCTAAGAACGGATTTTGCAAAGTTCGAACCCCAAGAAGCGTTATAGATAATTATTACCATTACTAAACTATTAGATGTACAGTGGTGAAACTTGGTACACAGATTTCTTTCATAAAGTAGAGATTCCCTACATAATGATTTTTACAAAAATCGATCTCCAAGGGGCGTTGCGGGGGCTTAAGGGGCGTTATACAAAATTATTTCCATTTTTAAACTATTAAACGTACAGTCTTGAAATTTGGTAAGCGGATTCCTTTCATAGAGTTCAGATCCGCTGCAAAATGGGTTTTGTTAAAATCGACTCCCAAGTGGCGTTGTAGAGTATTGGTGGCGTTGTAGGCAAATAACTCCTTTTTAAAACTATTAGACGTAAAATCTCGAAATTTAGTAAGCTGATTCCATTCATTAAGTAGAGATTCGCTATAAGATGGGTTTTGTGAAAATCGTTTCCTAAGTGGCGTTGCGGGGGCTTAAGAGGCGTTATACAAAATTATTTCCATTTTTAAACTATTAGACGTACTGTCTTGAAATTTGATTACCAGATTCCTTTCATAGAGTACAGATCTGCTACAAAATGGGTTTTGCGAAAATCGACCCCAAGTGGCGTTGTGGAGATTTAAGGGGCGTTATAGGCAATTAAGGCTACACGGTACCCTTTTTCAAAAATTTATTTTGGAGACAGTTACAGTAAAAATAGTTGATGTTTTATATTTAGATTATATTATTAAGCTGATTCTGTAAGCAAAAAGTCAGTTTGACCAGCCATTATTCTACAATTTTAAAAAATTAGGAATTTTTGAAGTTTTTCAAACTCTTATAAAATATTCAATTTTTAAAATGTTTTAGTAATTTTAAGTTATTTATGATTCTTAGATTATTACAAACAATATTTAGTAGGGATTTGAAAATCTATTCCCTTGTTGATTTTTAATAATTTTTTTTCTAGAAAAACCTGGAAAAAACACGAAAATTTTTAAAATATCAACTTTAGCATTTTTTAGAAAAATAACTAAAGTTCTCAGCCCTGAATCCATTCTAACTTTTATAGAACATACATTTGGGAGTATATACAAAAAAATTCAAGGCTCTATCTTGAACAGGAGAAAAGCCTTAGGGATTAGAAAATACTTATACCTTCAAAATTAAAAGTCTGAGAAAAACGCATTTAAAGTTTTTAAAGTCATAAAACAAAAACTTATATAATGCCCGTAAAACTCTAATTTTTAATATGTTATTTTCCAATGTATGTTTTACATTAAAACATTATTTTTATTAAATATGACTGAAAATTATATGTTTAATCCAAAATATATTTTTGCATAATATTGATAGCATTTGTTAAGACGTCAGTTTATTCAGCTTTATCTTAACCTAATATTTCACAAAAGGTTTAAAACACGAAGCATTTATGTACAAAATAATAATGATACTAACTTAAGCTAAAAATAGTCAGGTTTGCTCATAAAATTTAATTTTTTTCAGTTTTAAATTGGGGCAGTTTAGGAAGTTTTAGCTCTTGTCGTATGACTTAAAAATACTAAAATATAGTACTACAATATGTTTAGTATAATGTAGTTTGGTACAGCAAGGAAATATTCAGTTATGTCTGCAGCATTTGAATTCAGAATACTTGTGTTCGGAATTCTAATTGCAGAATCAGCTGAGGACTAATTTTTAGATACATCATTTTCAGTAGTATTCCATTTCTTCGAAATATTGTTTCTCACAGAAACCCAGAACGCATTTGCCATGGCATTTTCTCTACAGGAAAAATTAATGATAAAGCTTTTAAGTTATATAAACCATTTTTGAAGCAAAAATTGGCCATGAAAATAATCTTTATTAATTAATTATAAGAACTCAAAAATTTCAAAACATAATAAAGCAGAAATGATTTTAGTAATGAAAATTGGAATTAATAACCATTTCAAACTAAAAGTTGTGAAGGTCTCCTAGGACCTCACTTTGAGAACGAGAATAAATAGAAGTCATGTAAGAACCAGTAGCCATTTTTATAAACAACTTTCTTTATTTGGTTATCTTATCCAAATAGAATCAAAGACTTATTAACAAATTTATTTAAATAGTATTATGAGGTTTTAAAGATAATATCCTTTAAATTAACTTAATTAATGATCTCATTAATTAAACATTAAATAACGATCACGCAGAGATTACCACGATAAGAGATCCCAGAATTATATTTAATAATGTTCTTATTGAACATTTAACTTTAATCTCACTCCTAAAATTTAATGAGACTTTAAACACAAATCAATAGTTACCACTCGGAATCTCAATTCTTGAGATTAAATATCTCTGACAAGAAATCTTCAATTTAAATCCACGATAACTTTCTGCTTCAATCTCTATCTCCTACTGCTCTAACTTTACTATTTCGTTTGACTTAAATACTTAATCTAATCTGCATGACAAGGAATCCTGTCCGCTTTTTGGAGTTGATTGGAAATAGGTAGGGAATTAAATTTCCCTAAAAAGGTCGACTCAGAAGGTTAGTGATAAAGTTCCGTATAGATTCGTCACAAAGTTCAAAAATATTTTTAATTAATTCAACTTAAGTGTGAAAAAATGCTTTAAAAGGAAACCGAAACCAAAACCATGGCTCATAAAACTTCAAATATCTTAAAAACTAATTTGCTAACAGATCTGAAATTTCGTTGCAAGCATCTCAATGATATGGGCCACCAAAACATGCAAAAAAAATTTTCGGTAAAAATGAAATTTTTAAGGTAATGTGTAGCCTTACTCCTTTTTTAAACTATAAGACGTAAAATCTTGAAATTGAGTAAGCAGATTCCATTCACTCAGTAGAGATCGGTTATAAGATGGGTTTTGTGAAAATCGTTTCCTAAGTGGCGTTGTAGGGGCTTAAGGGCCGTTATAGATAATTATTTCCATTTTTAAACTATTCAACGTACAGTCTTGAAATTTGATAAGTGGATTTTTTTTCATAGAGTAGAGATCCGCTACAAGATGGGTTTTGTTAAAGTCGACCCTCAAGTGGCGTTGCGGAGAATGAAGGGGCGTTATAGATAAATATTTCCGCTTTTCAACTAATAGATCCACCTGCTTGAAAATTAGAAGCCATGTTTCGTTCATGGAATAAAGTTACTTTTACAAAGATTTTGGCGAAAATGGACCCCCAAAGGAGTGGAGTTGCGAGGGATTAAGGCGCGTTATAGAAAAATTCCTGTTTTTGAATTTAACTCATTTACTTGAAATTTGTTGAGCACTTTTCTTTATTTGAATAGAGTTCCACTAAGAATGGAATTTACGGAAATCAACTCCAGGGGGAAGCGGGGAGAGTTATTGGGGCGTATTGATAGACAAAATTCCCGTTTTAGAACTGCTAAGACTATAATAATAAAATTTGGTTTGCATGCTTCTTTTGTTGAATTGGAATCCGCTAAGAATGCTGTCAACGAGGTATTGATGATAAAAATTCCGTTTTTGCTCTGTTAGATTTAGACTTGAAATTTAGCACGCATGTTTATTTTTGGGAGTAGAAATCCACTGAAAGTTGCTTTGGTGGAAATCCCCTTGATTGTTAGGTTAAGTGAGCGAAAACAGTCTTTCTCCTTCTATATTTTAGATATAAATAGAAATTATATATTATAATTTATGTTCTTTTTATATCAAGGGGCGAGAGTGTAACAGCTATAAATATATTTTTCAATACAATCGAATTCTTAATGCTTGATATCAATATTTAATATATATGTAAACAGTATACATATGTACAACATCGTAAAATTCCCAGTGAAGCGGGTGGGTAACGGCTAGTATATATATATATATATATATATATATATATATATATATATATATAGATATATATAGATAGATAGATAGATAGATAGATAGATAAAGAGAGAGTGACTAGCAGTAGGAATTGAAAAATATTGAGTTACTATAAACATTAAGAAGTTGTATATAATGTCATAAACACCAGAATATTATTCTTAAGTCGAAGTATCTATCAAAAACTAAAATTTCTGATTCGATTTAAATGCATGTGAATTAAAAAAATCAGATTTACACTCCGTTATTCTACTCTGAAGTGATATCAGTATCTCACAAAAGTATTCTTATCTTTCCAATCACTCCCTCTGCTACTTTTTAACGCAGCCTCTTACACTCCGCACAAGTAAAGAAAAGCAGAAACGCAAGATAATATCTTTCTCCTTAATTACAGTGATTTATCATAAATAGTTTCAATTCCAGTCAATAAAATACTACATCCCGTCTCCTTTGTCAACTCAGAAATAAATATCGACACTTTAATTTTGACCGAAGGGAAATCCTCCTCCTCTTTTAAAGTGCTTTTCTCCTCCCCCCATTGACTCCTCCTTTACGAATGTTATGGAAAAGTGTTTTAGTTTTCTTCCCTACACTGCTTCATCTCTTCCAATCTCTGGAAAATCGTGCAAAAGGATTTTCTCAAGATTCTTTCAGAGTATGGAGGAAGCCAACCCATGGTTAACAGATTTCTAATTTCACAAAGTGGTTTGGAAGGACATTTCATTTATTGCAAATCTGTTCCTTTTCGACGTCTGTGTGTGTGTGCGGAGATGTCGAGTCGTTCCAGAGTAGGAAGGGAACTCATCCACTGAAAAAGAACGAATGGGTCGATTGCGGTTTTTGTCATTTTATTGCGTGGAATGAATATTCGATTCATTTTCATGGATCCTCCTCTGTTTTTTTACTCGTTATAAAAAGCTTTGCAAATCAGAAATGTTTATTCCGAGTATTCTGATGCTTGCGATTTTGAATTGACGATATATCTGGAGGAGAGAATTCTTTAGAATTACAAGAACCAATATTGTGTGATGTTTTTCTAGATTAAAATGAGTTAAAATATGCATATTAAAAGAATATCGATGTATGGATGGAAATGACAACACATCAGAAACTTTCTTTTTCTTTTTTTTAGCAAGATCGAAATAAAACCTTTAATTGAGATCCGAATCTGAATATGTTTGAAGTAACTAGATGATTGAAAAATAGTTTGATTTAAATACAATTTAATCCTAAGGTTGAAAAAAATGTTTACAAATATTTTGAAACAAAAAATGATTTTCCATACATTTGCGTGGCCACGGTAGCCTAGTGGTCGAGGTCAGCCTAGTACCACTCATGACCCGCCATGCAGAGGGGGCCTATGCACGTTAAATATGTCAAGGATCAACGTCCTCCCGTTGTCATGATGTGGTAGTTAGGAGAGTGAGATGCCAGCTCAGGTGTCATCCTCGGCAACTGAACCTGGTTCAAAATGACGAGGTCTGTCACCAATAATTTCTCTTCTCCCCCCTTTTCTCTATATTTATTTATTTATTTTCCCCAGCTGCGTTTTTCCTTTATATTTCTTTAAAATAATAATGGAGGAGGTGATCTCGAAAAAAATAATCCTCTTTCCGGTGTGTTTTTTTAAACTGAAGAACTAATAAATAGAAAAAAATATCAACAGGAAGTGTTGGCGTCAACTGAAAATATGATTTAAAAAAACATTGCATTTTTTTATTATTTTTCTTTCCTGTCTTTCTCTTTTTTTATATTTTTTTATGAATTTATAAGAAAGGTGGAATATATACATTCTTTCTTCCATCTCTTATATTCCTTATGTTATTATTATTATTATTATTATTTTATATTTGCTTTTTATATTTTAATTACGTCCACACAGATGTATGCATATAGTGCAGTAACCTTTAGATTTGTATTTTGTTATTTTAATCTCTTCTACTGTTTATAAAATGTAAACTTCGTTTTTTCCCCATAAAGACTGGACGGGGGTTGTTTCCCGAGGGATCAGTTTGTAGCTCTAAATCCTTTTCGGGTGAACTCGGTCCCTTTGGGCATTCCGCCAATACCCCTCATGTTGCTTTAGAGTTCAACACTAATATATAGCGTTCACTCACTCACCTTTCCATAAATTTGGCAGTTTTTGTGCTAAGTATGAATAACTCTAAGTAGAATTATTTAGAGAATAATTTAAATAGGATTAACACTGATAATTTATAGATTGTTCCTAAAGTTTTTAAAAATATGGCGTAGTAAATTTCTTCAGGTATTAGAGTATCCTGAGTTTTATAGAAATTTGAACATGTGTCAGATTGGAAGGTTTTCGTGGTCAGGGTCGCGAACTCGTGGCCAACATTATTTTTGTCGAGTTGTGGGTTGGAATCCTAGTCCCATTAAAAGCTCGGCGTGTACGGATACTAATGTGTGTTAAATCTGTTGAGGCTCAAATACCTCAATATTTGATTTACATCGCATTCTAAAGCAACGATTGATCTCATACCTTTAAGCCACGGTCAAATGATGAGGGTCATGGTCAAGATAGAGGGAAATGGCCCTGAGCCCTTCTCCAAGTCTTCACACCACGCCGACGTAGGGGCATTGAGCCTCGGCAGATTGAACATGTATCGGTTACACGGCAGTCTGCAACGACACTGGGACTCCACAACGCTGTTCACCAGTTTGTGACCATGACTACTCCACTACCGTGGCCCTCAAGTACACTTACTGTGGAGAGTGTGGTATCAGATCAGGTGTAGTCCCCGTCACTTGACCATGGTTCAAAGTGACGATGTCCATCGCCAATAGTCTTTGCATTGCTCCGAATCAAATAATCAATCAATCGTGGACGCGACGTTAAAGGGGGGTAATTTTAGTGAAATCTGACATGGCTCCAAGTTATGGTATGATGCAGGGAAGAGTATAATAGGGCTTAATTCAGGTATCAACGTTGATGACTGACCGTTTTTCAAAATTACGGCGTATTATCTGGGGTTACAAGACCCTTTGCTTAGAAGAAATATATCACCTGAATATTTTTAATAAATAAACAATATTTCTTAAGAAAATAGGAGCAAATATTTCTCTTTATAACTGTGTTCGCAGAAAGCAGTGGCGTAGCTAGTTTGAGTGAGCCTTGCATCAAAGTTCTGTGGGGGTTCTGGCTAGTGGCCCCTTAATATTTTGTGATTTCGCATAAGGCCTCCAAGCTTTGGAGGCCCCTGGCAGAAAGTCTATTTTCACACACACACAAAAGTGTGTTTTACATTAGTTGAGTTTAACTTAAATTTAAATTTAAAGACAGATGCATATGCACTTAAACGGAGCCGTAGTAGCCTAGTGGTCATGGGTACGGACTCGTGGTCGGTGTGTCCTGAGTTCACGCCTGGAGTCACTGAATACCCTCCATGTAGAAGGGCTGATGCACGTTAGCTGTAGAGGCTCCAGTTAGCGTGGTGCGGAAGCTAGTACAAGGATGTGCCAATTCAGGTGTGTTATCCTCATCATTTCACCATCGTTTGGAATTACAAGGCCCATCGCCAATAGCCCTCGCCTTATTTTATAATGAACACTCCTTCGACGGATGTGCATTTGTCTTAAAAAGTAAAATCCTCATTTGTTACTTTAAACTCTCTATTTCCACGAATGAGCAGTTCTATTCGCAATTTAGAAATTTTTTTTTCGTTGAAATCTCACCGAAGTTGTCTCAATTTAAAAGCCATTTCACGAACTCCTCGCAATGCATTTAATCCACTTTCAATGACTTTTCTCCCTCCTCCTTCGAAAACTTAATTCACGAAACCTACACCTCTTAATTCCCGCAACAGGGTGAAGGCAAACTCTACTAAGAATACCAAGGCACTCACACCCCCTAATCGTATCAACACCCCCTCCATACTTTTCTAATTCCGATAAGAATCAGAGATGACAGGCGGAAGAATGACTGGATGCCTCCCGGGACGGACCATCACACCTCCGATCCGAAATAAAATTTGTCAAGAATCCTAAAAGATCCCTCGGATTCTGTCACAATCCAATTCTTCTCAACAAGAGACGTAAGTGAAGCCGTCAATCTCCCGGACAGATTCCGGGAGGGTTTGGGCGCCATTTAGTGAGTTATGAATCCGGTAAATGGGAAGGCTTTTTCACATTTGCTCCATCATGTTCGAGGGGGTGTGATTTCTCTTCCCTACCCTATTAGAGTGTGGGTGGAAATGTCATCTTCACTTTTTCGGTTTGTATGATGAATCCTTAGGGTTGATACTGGGCTGTATTGTTATCAAAGCGATGACCGTTTTAATGTCGCCATTTATAATTCAAATTTTACGTTTCTAGTTATTTCAATCTTTTCTGAGTCAAATAAAATACTGTATCTACAACACAAAGCTATTCAATTTCTTCATATCATTGGCCTAATTATCAGAATGCGTAAGTCCACAAAGAAAATTAATTTAATATACGAGTGCTACGCGCCAAGCGCTGTTTGCGCGATTCCTTAATCGCGCCAAAAGATACATATGACCACAGGATACAAATACAATATTGTAGTGTTATTGCCCATCTTAGCGAACATAAACAACTTGGCGAGTAGCTCTCCGATATCAAATTAATACCCCACAGGGAGTTCCGCATTCTGATAATTAGATCGACGATATTTATGTCTAATGTTTCAGTTGTCCTCGGAATTAAACTCGTCACTTTTATGTTTTCAATGTCGTGGGTTCGAGTCCTGATACCACAAAGAATAATGGAAGCTGCGCACGTTAACCTGGGAGAAGGCATGCACTCAATACTAAAGTTAGTGGTCACGTGGGGTGACTGCATCACCCCAATCCTTTTTTTTTTTGTAATTATTTTATTTTACAACATACAAATCGTAATTCCTGTGACTAATTTCATTAAGAGAAAGTATATTTACCTACGTTTAAGTACTTTTCAATTTTTCTTTGATAATTTGAAAACAAGTTCAATCAAATTGAACTAAAATGTTTCAAATGTCTGTGACTTTAATAAGGGACAGAAATCCCAGACAGTTTTCACTACCATGACGGGAAAGATTATTTCCAGGCAGAACTGTCATATTTTGTTCAAGTTACTGTAATTTTATTGTCATTAGATGATCTACAAATAGCATATTGAGCTTTTTCTTGCTGGGGTCTTTTTGAAAGTGCGTCATGTGTCTTGTGGTGCACTTTTGGCGTCATACCTTGATGGAGATTTTTACGTAACATTTGAAAATTCTCCTTTCAACTCAAATGTTTCATGCTCACCGCTTTTTTCAAATTTACTTTTCCTTGCTTGATCAACTTCATCCAATTGCGATACCCGTTTCTTTTTTTATGTTCAGTTCATTTACATTTACAAACCATAATAAGTCATATGACTCAGCTATCAAAACCACTAAGTCATTCACAGGGGGAAAATGTAGGCTGTTCACAGAAAATATTTTGGAACAAAAGTGGTTGCGTGGAGAACTTAGTCACCCCAAGTACATTAAGATCAGATTGATTGATTGATTTAATATTAACGTCGCACTGTTCAGCTACACGAGGGCTTTTGGCGACGGACCACGTAATTTTGAACCATGGTCAAGTGACGAGGATGATACCTGAGCAGGCACCCCCCTCTCCTAACTACCACACCACACCAACGGGAGGACGTTTCAGCTCTCGACAGATTTAACGTGCATCGCTGCCCTACACGGCGGTTCTTTAGTGGTACTGGGCTCGAACTCGTGACAAGGCAAGCCACGGTCCGATACCTGTACCTTATCGGCTACCGCGGCCACACATTAAGATCAGAAGAAAATGTTTGCAATTCCCAAAAAAGGGAGGGATATGTCACTAATACATTTTAGTTTACAAGAAGACTAGAGGAGGCTGAGAAGGTCATTGGTAACAAGTAAACAATTTTCTCAGAATTAAAGATTTCGTGAGCATGATGTGACTCTGTGTCCCACGCGAACTCTCCGGGATTAAATTAAAGAGTGTCTCAAGTGTTTTGTTTTGTGTGAAAATTGGAAGAGTGAGATGTCAACTCGGGTCATTCTCATTTACTGGCCGTGGCTTAAAATAACCGATTCTTCGCCAATAGCATTACTTCAACTGAAGTGAGAGGCAAGACAAAAATGTGCATTTGGGATGAATAATTAAAAATATGTGACTTTCGAGCAGTAATAAAGTAACTAATTAAGGCTGGTGTTTCCTGAAGTTTAACAGTGTGGAAAAACTAAGTTAAAATTTCATAGATAAAAATCTCAATATTAATATCACATTCTGATATTTGTAGTGCTTAGAGCTATACCTGCAGCCAAGAAAAATCCAAGCCTTGAGCACCGTGTTACTGGGTATAAGTTTCTGAGAAGGAGAAGTAAAACAGAATATTAACATTTTTATAAATGGTGTGTAACGTATTTCATTTTGAAAATAAATTTACCGTAAAATCGGTCTTGGCATAATGTTAAGGTACTTTAAACACTTCTTTTTCGTGCAAAAATTCAAGTTTGAATTTCAAATTTGAAAAATTAGTTTTCTAAATATATCTTTATTTCGATTCGGTGAAAATTAGGACAAAATACAGGTATTTAGAGTACTGCGTCATATACGAAATCAAACCTTTTATAAAGTTGAAACAAATTTCACAACTTTTTTAAGTGGATGATTCCTCAATTTGATTCCACAAGAACAAAGAAAATGCTAGTAAACTTGATGCAAGTTTTCAATGGAATTATCTAGTGGCCTATCTGAACACTTTTAAGGTTGAACAAATTAAACGAAGTATTAATTCGATTTTTCCTCAAAATACATTGAAGAATTGTCAAAAAATCCCAGTTTGCTGCTTCGATTCACCATAATCTTCGATTCAATAGAAATCATTTAAAACTTTCTGTCCATTCACGATAAATATATTGATAAAAATGTGTTAGAGGAATTATTTTTGAAAAATTTGAAACTTTTTTAAAAGTAAACTATTTGAAAAGCTCTCAAATTTTTTAAAAAAGTTACACACATTATATATATAAATTTCTATTGCGCATTTTTTTATTCTTGTACAAAAGTGTAAACATTAAGTGTTAGCTAAATACGAAAAACAAGTTTTCTTTTGGAAAATAAAATAGAGTACTCTGAATTTAATCGCATATTTTGTGTTGTATCCTAATGTTGCTTTTTCAAATTTAAAGTTGTTTAAAACTAATGATTGTTTACTAATGTCACATTTTGAAGTTACACTCTGGCTATTAGAGAAAATAAAAAAAATCTTGAAATTTTGAGTCCAAGTCAAGTAATACAACCTCGAGATATGAGCAGGCACTTTATTTTTCAAGATTTCATAGCACGACAACGCGAAGATTTCGAATCTCGAAGCGCAGGATCCTCTACTCAGTAGGTCTTCAGCGGCACTTGCATCTTCTCCAAGAATGCAGGTTCTACATTAGGGGTCGGCAATATGTGGTACGCGGTACAATTCTCAGAGGCACTCTGCTCTACTCTACAAATTTGTCAATTTGTGAGGGGTTGGAAGTTGATAATCTTGTAATATGGACCTTCTCTGCATATAAACTAAAGATAAACTTTATAAATTACAGAAGTGCTCAATCCGTGACTCAGTTCCACCTAGCGCATAAATTCGGGTATTACTGTATGCTACAATTAAATAAATGATATATATATATATATATATATACATTTAAATTTTTTTTCAGAACTGATACCCCCTTTCATTCAGTGCTTACTTGACATTGAGGTCCGGGATCCACTGCATAACCATAGAAATAATGCGTATAAACAATTTTAAACTTTATATCGCATGTATTATTTGTTATACTACAGTCACACACATTGATATGGAAATTCCGAGTGTTGGCTAAGACATTCGGACTGACGCAGATAACTTTAAAGATTTTAATAGTTATTTTCAGTCGACGTAAGCTTAACCCCTTCAGCGGTAATTTTTTAAACCCAAAATGCTTAAAAAAAGGCACATTTTTTTCATTGTTTATAACTAATTCCCGCTTTCAACACGAAAAAAATGCCGGATGAAAAGCATTTCAGTAGCATAGACAAACTATATCTACTTCTAAAAATTCAATAAATTATACACCCGAAGAACTAAAAATAAGCATAAATCAAAGAAAGGAAGCCGTATTGCTGCCCGTTCAGCATACGGGCAAGTCAATCGAGGCCAACTTTCAGTAGCCCGTACGTTGTTCGGGCGACCCGCTTTAGGGGTTAATGTGAAAAAAATGACTTATTTCATTTAGTAGGAATTCGAATTATTTCAGAGGACGATTTTTAATCTAACTCCGTTCATTTTTCGAGCGGGATATTTTTAATCTGAAAAATCTTACAAATATATTTTTTTTTCTCAAATACCCAAGCATCGAACCGAGTTTGGGATAAATATCAAAATATTAATTAAAAATGAAAGGAATAATTTCATGCCGAAGAATGATCTTACTTTTGTTTTTTGAAGTATAAAAGAAAGGAAGAAAGAAAGAAAAAAATGTTTTAAGAGAAAGTAAAAGAAATCCCTTAATTGGTAAACAAGAAGCGAAATTAATTTACAGAAAGTCTAATTAACGTAATTTTTGATTCTTATCTTTTAATTAGTTCCTTGTGTTTTTATGAGCTTGTTTCTAAATCCTTCAGAATAAATTTTTAAGGTCTTAGTTTTAGTTTCAAAAGGCACAGAAAAAGTTAGACGCTGTTATGATTTTTCCCCAGTGCTGTAAATGAAATTACAATTTTAAAAACTCTGTTCACATAGTCGAAGGAGCAGCATCTCACTTATTGCTTATTCGTAATATTGTGTTAATTATTTGTAGCGAACAATCATTATTTTTTTGGAAATTGTTTATTATTGATCAAAATGAAAAGCATAATTTTAAATTAACTATGCAAAAATAATATTAATTCAAATAGGTTCCCGAGAAGTAAAAAGAAATGTTTGGTTAATTATTGCTTGAATTAATTATATTACAAATAAACCTTTACTTTCAGACTTTTAAGAGTTTATTTCAAAGATTGCAAAAAAATATTGAGATTTAAAGAATTTCAGACGTAATTCAAATAAAAGGTCATTAAAAAATTATTTATGTATTTTCAATTAGTTTGTCCTTTAATTCTTTACTTATTTTCTAGAGTTGATTTAACTGTGTACTTTTTACATTTGTTAATTAAAACCGAAACACCTTAATACATGTATGTAAACATTTCCTTAAAAATTATTTTTATGTACTTTTTACAATTTTAACAATTTTGAGGATTTTAAAAAGATATTTCTGGATTTGGAGAACACCAGTGTATACACTTTTAAGAAATGTTTTGTTGAGCCTTCACAAGTTCAGAATTATTATTTTAATTTCTGACTTATTGTAAGACAAGGGAAAGCTGATAATTTGATATAAAATCGTTAAATTTTTTTACAGTTAATATTATTTGAAGCTCATCACGAAGGAAAGATATTTTTTCCAAGTTCTTATGCACTTTAACAAGTTATTACTATCCAAGTTTTGTTTGATAGAGAAAAAAGACCCAATACTATTTTCTAATTCATTTCATAAACGTGTACCGTTAAATTTCGGAAACATTTTACTTGAACATTTAGTGACAGTTGCTTTGATATAGCGATAAGAGTTGAAAACAATACCATTTTACAGTGGAACGTCGTTTATCCGAACATTTATTATCCGGAGCGTCAAATTTCCGGACCAGTTTTTTTTCAACTACATGTATACTGTATATGAATACGTTTTTGAGCAGTGCAATGCTCAGCAGTTGTTTCGCGTGAGGCCAAAAGTGATGAGAAAACCCAAGGTCAGGGATATTTTGGGAATTTCAGTTGTGTGATTTAGTAAGCATCTCTCTGCACATAATATTAGGTCAGTTTGTTTCTAAATGAGGGGGGTGTATACGTGCTCTTTTGTTGACGTGTTAACTGCTATGGCTTCGAATTCAAAACGTGCAGCGTTTTGAACGTAGAGACAAAACTTGAAATATTGAACCGTCTCACGAAGGGAAAATGTGGAGCGTCTCTAGCACAGTTTTATAATGTTGGAAAGTCAACAACGAAAGTAGCAAGGGTCCATGAAATGCTGACGCGTTTTCTGCGTTAGAGACAGCTATGGAGTAGTTCGAACAACAATCAAAGTGCTGTCCTTTTCAACTACTGCTGCTCAAGAGAATGAGAAATCTTGCAGCGAAAAAACGAAGGTTTACAATGATACCACGAAAAATAAATGATTGTTTTCCACAATAACTGTAAAATTTTGACATTTTGCACCTATTTTGCTTTTTCTTCAAGCACGTTTCCCGCATGCGATGATTTGCAATATTTGTATAGTGTTCGATTTCATATCTGCATGGATCGCATTCGGTTTTCCGTTATCCGAACGATGTCCGGTCCCAATGGATTCGAATAAACGACGTTCTACTGTCTTTTGTCATAATGCTTTTTCCTCTTCTCAGCCTATTGGTGGAGATCACGGGTGTAAGAGGAAAGAAGTAGACATGATCTTAAAAGAACTCATTTTATTCAACCTTTGAATGTCCTTTAATAACTAAACCTGAGGAAAGAATCTTAACCCGATTTTAAGTAATCAAATTAGGAAAGGCTTTCTTAGATCTCTTGTTTGATCCGGCTTTCAACCTACTAGCTCGTTCATCTGTAAGGTGGATACCTTCCACTATTCTCACGTGGATACATTTTGTTGCATTCATCTTACGATGTGTGATCACCAGTTGTCAACACTTGAATTGAAGCTTACGATTGCATCGCCTACTTAACGACTGGCAATTAAATAGAAGTTTGCATTGAGATAAATCAAATCCTCTGAATGGACAGCGGTTTAATATATATATCACAGTTAAAAAGAATATTTTCCCCAAGAGGATTAGTAAATTCCGAATAGAACTCATTACATATTTTTTATAAAAAAAAGAATAATTAAGATCAATGTTTAAGTGCTAGGATCTGCATTCTTAGGCAACCACTCAAGCACACAAATATTTGTTATCTAGTTTTTCTTCCCTGCTCCTATTTATTAGGTCAGTGTTTCTCAAACGGGGGAGCGCGTGATAGTTCTACAAGGGGGCGCGAGCCTATTGAAAAGTCGAAAACAAAAGGCTATTTAAAAAATTATTAATTTACTGGAAGAAAACAAATAAAAAAATAAATTTCCCATTCCCATTGATATAATACACTTATAAATATATCAGTATTGTACAATGAATTTTATTATTGACTAAGTTGATAACAAGTTACCAGTGTCCCCAAAGGATGTCATGTATAAAATTAAAAACAAAAATTAACTTTTAGCTCGATCGGTTCCTAATGAATCCCTTAAAAAACCGATTCAAAGTGGCGCTCCCCAATGCCACCGTTTAACAAGCGGATGAGCTTGGGGGTGGGACAGAAAAGGTATAAATAAGCAAATCCTCTGAAATAAGTAAATCCTTCCAAACACTTTCATTTTATTCCAAAGCCTTCAGAATAGTTTTATGGTTAGCGGTGCCTACAGAAAAGATCGTACTTCAGAAAGACGTATATATACGCGTAAGGGACAATTAACACACTAGTTGAGCGAGACTTAAGATGTTATAGTCTTACAATAGGTTTAGTCTCACATTATATTATTATTGAATTCAATACAGTGTTATTGTATGGAGGGGGGAACTAATTATTAAGTTTGAGAAGCACTGTATTAAATCCATATTCTTTCCCCTAGATTTATTGAAGGAATCCGCTTCATTTGTTCAAGAGTTGGATAAAAATATAAGAAGCACTAAAAGAGTTGGAACAATTATTGATTAATTATATTATTTCAATTGAGTTGAATTCAGAGAGGTGTGTAGACGTCTCTTTAAATTGGGCCTTTCCTTCCGAATAGATTGACTGCAGTAAAAGTTCAGAGATTCTGTTGTGGAGTCATCTCCCTGTCACGTGGTTACTTGTCTTGATGAATATGCAGGTCGAAAATATTTTCAATGTCTTCGTTCCTCGTTAAAAATAGGAAATAAACTCGATTCTTTTCAAATTGGAAGTTCCTACAGTAATATTGACTTTTGATTACATTCTCTTAAAGATAATAGAAAATAAATTTTCTTCTTTTTGTAATAGATATTTTTTTCTTTTTAAAATATGTTTTCTGCATCACACACACACACACACACATTAACGGAGCAGATAACTTTTTCTTTTAAAATAAAGAAAAATTCTAAATTTTAAAGAGGTTGTGTGATAAATAGGCATATATGCATTTAAATCACAAGGTCTTATTTTAATACTGACAATTAATTTCCCTTTTCTGTTAAAAAATTTGAACAAAGTTTCAAAATTCCAGCACGGCATTAAGTGAAGAGTGATTTATAAAGTTCCATTTTTTAGTTCCATTTTTAAAAGGGAACTAAAAAAATTTAAAATTTTATTGGCAAACAAAGAAAACTTTATCGGTATTACCACAATGTGTTCTTCTAATTTTCTATTCATCAAATAATGCATTGAGGTGACATCTGTGTTCTTGTAATTTAAGTACGTTAAAGTGAATATAAATAAAATAAAGAGAATTACTGTATTGAACACAATTTGATAAATAATCTCAAAACTATTTAATTCGACAAAAACTTTGCTTTGTTTTGTAAAACTTTCTATGAACTATAAACATACGTTAATTTATATATTTCTTTTCATATTTAACATACCAATATTTAAAATTGTTAACTCTGTTATTATTGATAGAGTTCATATATTGTTAAATTACCCTAAAATTTACAGTAATTTATATTTAAATAGTTATGAGTTCGAGTCTTGATACAGTTAAAAGTTCTTGGGTGGAATAATGGAGACTTGGCATATCAATCTGCCATTCATTGTTCAAGAAATATCTTAAAATAATCCGAATTCGAATGCAGCTTAAAACTATAAGTCAAAACTTTTTATAAACACATTAAAAAACCTGACATATTTTTTTATGAAAATAGTCCAATAATACGTATTTCTTGCAACTGCCATAATTTTATAAATATGCTGAAAAATGAAAAGAAATGAAGAATGTGTATTTGTGTTAAACTTTAAGAGTGAAATTCGTTATTTTATAAAATATCCAAGTGTTTCAGAAATCATCAAACATCAATTAATGTATATAAATTTATTATATTCTACACTTTAACGAGTTATTTCATAGAGAAACGATGGCTTGGTTGTTAAAGTATTATTGACGACATGTTTTCTATATTAGGGACGAAATTCCTATAAAATTTTTTCAACAACGCAAATATTTTTACCAGCAGAAACAAATATAGCCTAATAATTTTTATAATTATAAGTCGCAAAAATTCAAGTATAACTATTGCTTTTGCACTATATGTTGTTATTTTTCATTCTTACGTGAACAAATTTAGCATCTATAATCTTTTGTTATTTGATGGTCTTTGTTTGGAATTATGAAATTCGAGCCATCTGCTAATCTTACATACAATTCATTTTAGCATGTCATTGTTCTGTAAATGCTACTTTGTTTTTATTCATTTTAACATTCACTCGTACGTAGAGGGAATCATTAGCTTGGTTGGCTAATGAAAAAGTATAGCTTACGGTTATGTGTACTGACTGTGGTACTCTCTCTCTCTCTCTTCAACTAACCATACATGTAAAGATTAGCCCTCTACAATCTTTCGAGCAAGGATCTGTACCTTTACAAATCTTACGAGTACAAATTGGTACCGGTTGGTATCTCTAAAATTCTACGAACACAAACGGTTTCCTCTACAATATGACATGTACGAATACACACACTGATACCTCTACAAATATCCCATGTACAACCTGTTGGTACTTCTACAATTCTGCGAATACAGAATAGTGCCAATTGATTTCTCTACAATCTCAGGAAAACAAAATGGTACCTCAACAATTTATGGTTGTAGAAAGGTACCTAGTTATTGCTTCTACAATTTTAAAAGTATACATTGGTACTTCTACAGATCTTACATGTACAGACTGATACCGGTTACTACCTCTATTACACTTCAGATCTTATGTGTGCAGATTGGTATCGTTTGGTACCTCTACAGTCTTACGAATACAGATCAGAGTGTACCGGTTGGTATCTCTATTAAATTTACTTGTACAGATTGGTACCTCTATAAATTTAAAGTGTACAGATTGGTACTATTAATCACACCACTACCAATCAATTTTATACGAGCGGAATGTGTTACATAGTTTTGTCTTGAATAAAGGTAATGCAACAATTCCAAAATTTATTGGGATGGAAAAACAATCTTTATCTAAGATTTCTGCTACAAAAAGTTCTGCTATGGGATACTTTAACACGGCATCTCTCAAACTGTAGGAAGCACCCCGTGAGGGGCATGATAACTCTACGAGGGGGTTACGAGTATATTGAAAAGTTGAAAACAAAAGATTATTTAAGAAAGTTATTAATTTATGGAACGTAAGCAAACAAAATACATTCCAACACATAAAAAATAAAATACCCATTTACACCAATATAATGCACTTATAAATGCATCAGTACTGCACAATCTATTTTATAATTAATTTAACAGTAAGTTAAGAACTGGTTGAAAAATTACCAGTGGGGCTGGTCATATAAAATTAATATTTATCTTGATAATCTGTACAGCTTATAATTAAGTGTCACGCAAATCGCTCCCCAATGCTACCGTTTTCCATGTAGGAGCACGTATTCGGAATGAATAAATAAGCAAATCCTATGAAATAAGTAAATCCTTTGCAAACACTGTCAAGGCCCTATTATTGCATTCCAAAGTCTTCTTAATAATTTTATGGATAGCAGTGCATAGAGCGCAGACGTACATATACGTCTGAGGCAGTTATCGTTTGGGTTGAGCGAGACATTTATATACGTCAGGGGCACTTAAGAAGTTCAAGTCATGTTGTAGCTTTAACGTCTAAGTATAGTATTATTGAATTCAATACATTATTGTATGGAAGGGGGGAGGAGAGTAATGAAAATTATGATTGAATATTGGGTCGCAAATTGTGAAAGTTTGAAAAACACGGCTTTAACATTAATTAATAATGCTAATCATAGCCATGAGTTCTTTATAATCTTTACGTAATTAATCTTTTCGATAATGTTTATAATTACTTAATGAGAATATAGCGAATCCATCCAAAATTAGCTATATTTTTAGAACTTGTCTAGTGTAAATATTATTTAATTAAAATACGTTTCCTCAAAAGAATTGCATAATAAACTGGTAGAGATTAAATATTTAATTCTCGCTTCGTCAGCGTTCCGCAACAAACTAGACAAGCATGGCCACAAACAAACCCGCCCTGCTTTCTTGACAAACTAATCATTTTTAATCCTTTTAAAAGCAATAAACTTCCCATAGAGAGACAGAAACTTTTCCCTCTGCCATATTTCCAAAGAAGACGTGGGGGATCTTGCCTTAATTAAAAGCGCAGAAAAAGAACCAGACTTTCGCACTCGTCATGAAAGCACATTCTAATTCAGAAGTTTCATCATTCATAATTGAAAAGGAGCAGCTTCTGCGCAGAACGTGACCTTCACTCAAGGTGCGCAAATATACGCCAGAAAATTAACGAGGAAATTTAAAAAAAAGAGTTTATCTATTCATCTGCACGACAAAAGCTAACGTAATTAATCTTTCGCATCTTCGAATAATTACTGATGATTTTTTCATTCGTCTTCTATTCCCATCGCAAATGAAACACACCTCTTTTGTCACAAGGAGAGAAATTAATAGACTTTTATTTCGGTGCCTTCTATTCCCCAGCGTGGAGAGAAAATTCGAAACAGTTCAATTCTGTATTTAAATTTTGCTGTAGAACAAATAATTACCAAAGTTCTCTCTTCTCACTAATTAATTAAATGTTTTATCAATATTTAATTACTTTCCCCGCCCATGTTGGAAGAGAGAGAAAAAACGGAGGAAATATAGAAAGCGGAATTCAGTAATGAGCTTTTATTTTCCTATAAAGACTCGAGAATATCTCGCCTGAGCAAATAAACAGAGGCAAGGGCGCCTCTTTTAGGCAGGGGTGGAACCATCTTCAGGGACGAATTAAAGCAAGAGGCTTCTTACTCGATTAATTTAGGCAGACAAATTAAATTTTAGGTTGGGACGCGGGAGCAAATATGGAATTCGGCGTAATCAAACTGGTCGATGAATCGCGCGGTTTTACATATTTCGGGGGGAATACAAAGCGGCTTTAAAATCTCATTTTCAATCGCTTTTTGCTCGTTCTGGGAATCTTTTATTAATTCGTTTATGTTGTTTGAAATGGAAAACGTTAGAACAACATTTGAGGAAGTGGAATGAGAAGCGGGAAAGAATTCGTCTCCAAACACGCTCGCTTAAAAATGAGATGCAAAATGTTTGATCGCTGCTTCTAAATGAATGGCGGTGCGCCAGCTGTAAACAGGAGTTGCGTCGCTTATTTTTACTAAGAGAGGCCAATTTTTATAAATTAAATACTAATAAGTATTTAAAATAGTATTTGCTCAGATGTAATTAATTTTATAGAAAATCATGCTCGTAAATTTCTGAATAGGATAGAATATTTGATTTAAATGTGGTTTATAAATAAGAAACAATTGAACTGGGAATAAAATTTTCAGATAGCATTTAAATAGAAGTAATTTTCTCAAAACAACCTGTGAAATTAAAATGCTTTTTGACTATAAATTTTTATTTCAGTTCAGTTTTTGACAAAAATTTAATAAAAAAAATTTTAAAGTCACAATTATCTTATAAATCTATAATACGTTTAATATATACTCCGTATGCTTCATTTCTTTCTTAGAGTATTTCAGTATATTTCATGAAATAATTAATCAAGTCATACACACACACAATTTAGATCAATAATTTCACACTTTACCTGAATGTTCGAAGAGATATATAACTAGGTATTTTTTAAACTAACCGAGGAGAGTCTGTTAAAGCGAAGAACAAACAATTTGAAATTAAAATAATCGGCGTATCATGAGTTCGAGCCTAGCACCGCTGAAAGAACCACCGTGTAGAGGGGTTGATGAGGGTATGTTGAGGCTGAAACGTCCTCCCATTGGTGTGGAGGGGTATCAGTTAAGGTGTCATCCTCTTCACTTGACCATGGCTCAAAATGACGAAGTCCGTCGCCCCAAAAACCCTCGAGTAGCTGAAATGCGCGACGTTAATATTTAGTCTTTCACTCATTCACTGAAATAGATTAATAATTTGACACTTTGCCTAACTTTTCGATCAAATAACTAGGAATTATACAAATTAAATAACCAGGGAGAGATTGTTAAAGTGAAGCATAAAGTTTATGAAGTTGTAGTTTAATCCTTTTGAAAATACATTTCATGTTATGAATAGATTAATTGATAAACAGAGAATAATAATAGAATATTTTTGCTAAATTAGTTAAATAATAATGAAAAATTACAGAATTTAGTGCAGAAGCAACAGTTATATTAAAGTTTTGTGAGTTATATTTATATAAATAATTAGGAATAGTGAGATATCACTTCAAATGTCATTCTCGTCACTGCCCCTCTCTTTTTACTTCCTAAAAACGTGAGAGTTTTCATACAAATACGGCAAGGATGCGTTAAGATAAAATAACTGGTTATTCATATGCAAAAAATAAAAAAATTAGATGCAGGAATTCCCTCAATATGCATCGCTTATTTTTCTTTTATTGTAACTGTGATTCTGTGAGAACAGCAATTTGTAAAAACAGAAAAAGCATTACAGATGTTTATAATATGCAATTTATCAGTAAAATCCTGTCTTACTATTCAATACATTACACTTTTTCGGGGGTTAACTACGGTTTTGTTTGAAATAACGGTGCCCAGCTACGCCTGAACAGACATTAAACAAGGGAAAGGAATCCCCGCTCAGGCCAGTTGTTATTCCTCTACTTTGTTGGTTGTGACTTGAAGAAGGAGGGGTGGCTGCATACCCCCCTTCTAGATAAGAGTGTGGCTTATGAAGTGGATGGACTTTCTTTGCTACACATAGAGAAATTTATTTTACAACTCTTTTTGCCATCCATATTCATCCCCAGGAGGTTTTGAGTGTCGTTGGAACCATTTTCCGGGGGCAATATTTTGTTGAGATGGCGATTCTGGTTGACTCGTGTACTGTAGCCGCTGTGAATCACTAGTCGCGATACATTGATAATGTCACAGACTCAGCTTGGAGTACATAATCAAGTAGCCATCCAATGTGCTCACTTTCTGGGTCAACACTTCGACAGAAGCTGCTGACTTTAGCATGATTGTTTTGTGTGAACCACTAGCTTGTCTTTCCACAGCTACGCTGTGCACGCGTTACACGACTGGGACGAAAAGGAATCCCTACTTGAGCCAATCATTAAGCACTTTTTTTTGTTCTTTGCTGTTTGCGACTTGTAGGAGAACGGATAGCTACACTGTCTACTTCTGCCCTTTCTCGCTTTAAATGGCTAAGTTAAATTGTTGAGGAGTCTTTAGAAATTGAAGATTCGGGGAAGAAAAAAATGAGTCTTATCGTAAATAATTTTGTTTAGCACACTTTTGAAACAATACGCTGAGGTGTCAAAAGTCATGGCCTGCCAATATTCAGAATGCAATATTATCGCATAGGAAATGTAGAAATGTGCAGTGCATTGTCAGAACTTTCATTTAAGTCCTATTGATTCATAAGAAAAATTTTCTGACGAGATGAGTACACGGCAGTAATTAAAAGTGAATCCGGAGTGGCATTTGGAGTTAGACATACTGGGTATTCCAGTTATTAAATTGTTAAGGGGTTTAACATTCCTCAATTCACAATGTCAAGAATATATAATTTCAGGTATTACTTCGCCCCATGAGCAACACATTGACCAATTACGTCTATTTAATGACCGTGACCAGCAACATCTACGTAAAATAGTCAAAGTTATGAGACAAGCAACATTGTCTTAAACAGCAACACAACAATTAATGGGGGTCGTACGACATTTGTGATAGTGAGGTGAGAATCTTGGAGTTGATGGGTGAGTAAGTGAATATTATTGTCGCATTGTTCAGCTACACGAAGGCTTTTGGTGACTGACCTCGTCATTTTGAACCATGATCAAGTAACGAGGACGATACCTGAGTTGGCACCCCCTCTTTTAACTATGGTGGCAGGACGTTTGGTCTCTCGATATATTTAACGTGCATCGCTCCCCTACACGGCGGTTTTCAGTGGTACTGAGCTTGAACTCAAGACACGCCGTTACCTTGACCACTAAGCTACCACAGCCCTCTTGGAGTTGATGGGATATGGCAGCTTGAAACTGATTTGAATGCCTTTACTAACATTACGCTGTTGGGGGTTAGACTCAGGAACATATTGGTTGGGTGCTAGTTGAGTAGACAAATGTTACTTGGTCAGATAATTTACGATTTCAGTTGATAAGAGTTGATAATATGACATGAATCCGAGTTGTCAACAAGGTACAATGCAAGTTGATAGTTGTTATATGATGGTGTGAATAGTTCGAATTTTGCGGGATTGGTTCTTCTGGTCAAATTGAAATTAATAACTAAGGGGAAAAGGCCATTAATCAACAAGACCATTAATAATCATTCATGAGCATTATATACCCAAACAACAAAAGAATTTTCCTTGAATGATAATACAATGGGCTCAGATATTTCATGATTTGTTCGTGGAACATTTTGGGTAATTTCAGCAATGACTTCACCATTTAGATCAATGCTCCTCAACCTTTTTATCGCCGCGGACCGTTTCAATGTTAGAAAATTTTAAGACGGCCCACTGAGGATTGGACGTTGATTGTTTATATTCCAGGTATTATTTTGGTTTAATAATTTTAATTTAATTATATTTAAATATGAATTTATAATTAAATACAGTTACCCCAAAATGAATATAAAGGAAATGTAAAGTGATTTCCACACATCTGAGAAAAATTCATCACAGTAAATAAAATGGAAATAGTTTAATGTCCTTCAGATGGCGCACGGTTGGGGACCACTGATCACTAAAAATGCTGTATTTTGTCAGGAAAAAGGTGGAAGAGGAGGTGCAAAACCTCTTTTCTTGAGGTATCCTTTCGACACCAGTAAATTCTTCCACAGACGGGAATTTTCCTACTTTCTCCTATTCCTCTGTGAAGATTTCCCTCGTAAAAAGTTGTAAAAATGCAACAATCTCCTCTAATTTACATTCCTTGGTAATGGATGTCTTCTGAGAGCATCTTCTTGACAGCACGATAATTCATGAGTTTTCTTTTTTCATCTAAATGAATTAAAATCCTCCAGATAATATTCATATCAATATTTAATAGTCTACAATATATTTTTAAAACCTTACTTTTTTTCATAGCTGGTAAAATGAAATACTCTTAAGGGAAATTCATGATAGCCAGTTGCTAAGAGTGTGGTTTTTTGGCAATTACTTTCAAATTAAGTCCCATGTTTTAGTCTAGATTCTTTAAAAATACTATCCTTTGATTTAAAGTGGTTTGCTGCTCATGTTAAGTTGAGCTGATTTTTAAATTCCTTAGAAGAGAGAATAGAATTATCAGTTCTGACGCATTATTCTCGACCATTTTTTAAGTCTGTGGTCAGCAATATTTTTTTCTATTGGAGTAACTTAATACATTGATTAGCGTAATGTCAGGTTAACAATCCTGCTTTGAAGATGTTGCTGATCAGGAGGGGAATTGCAACGAAATAAAATGGTGTTTACATTGGTTTTTCATAAATTTTCATTTCAATACAAACATGTAAAATGTCTTTTTATGCTGTTGAAATAAGGAAAAAATACAAATATATATCCTTGGAAAAATACTGATTACGTTTACCTAAGTTTTGTTTTTCTCTCACCCAGCCATCGGCAATATCGGATATTTCTTTCACATATTTTAGTTAAATAGACTCATTCTCACACTGAATCCCGCTCTTTGTTGATATACAACTCTAAAAAAAGCGACATTTTGGCTAGATTAATATCCATCTCTTTTCGATCGAAAGGTTTTGTTCTATTCTTCGCAAAAAGGGGACACTTTTAAATTCCTTATTTCGCAGGATTTTTTTTTCGTTATTATATTTCTTTTATCGTTTGGCGACATTTCTGTCTTTTTTTTGCCTTCGTACCCACTCCATCCTATTTTTCCACTTTGTTTTCTTTTCTTGGAGATTTTCCGATTATATCCGTTATACTGTTGATATAAATCGACTTCTCTTTTCGATAATGCCGTGGAGGGGGATGAAAAGACCTGTTTCGAAATTCAGTTCTCGTTCGTTCGAATGGAAGGGAGGGAGCAAGAAGAAGTGAAAAAAAAAAAAGAGAGAGATTCTCTTTTGGGAAAAAAGGGGCAGGAAATTTTTTAGATGTTTGAGAGGAAAGTGCAGGGATAACGCCTAATTTCTTTTTCCGTTTGCACATCCAGGGCGTTCCGATTCGATAAGGGAGGTGGGAGGGAGGGATCCCGCACGTGCCATGACCTCTAAAAGCTGTCCACAACCTGAAAACTGACCACTCCTTCACCTATGAAACTATCTCACTTTTAAAAAAAATCTTTCCAAGTTCACTTTGCGGATATATATTTTCACTTTTTGTATAATAAAGAATTGAAAATGTTTCAGGTCTTATCGAAAAAGGAATATAAAACGAAAAGGCGCTGTTTTTTAACTGTTATCAAGTCATGAAATGTATTTTATAATAGTTATATTATTTTTTTCGGATGAATTATTTCAAGTGTATAAAATGTTTCAAAACCTTTCACTAAACTTTCAACTTCTAAAAACTTTATAGATCAGAATTGATGCGAGCGCAGAATATAGATTGCCAATATACTTTCCCAAGAACTTTTTGACTGGCCTAAGGGTCCACAATAGGTTCGAGTTATATCACAGTCACTCTATACTGGCGAAGGAGCTTGTTTATCATTAGCAGACAATTAAAAAGTCCCAATGAACGTTCGCGGGGGAGTGAATTACGTTAACGTCGCACGATAAAGAAACACGTGAGCTATTGGCGACAAAACTCGTCCTTTTGAACCGCTGTCAACATCTGAACTGTACTCCCCTCTGTAATGTACAACTCTACGCCAAGGGGAGACTTTGAAACTCGACAGATTTAACGTGCCTCTGTTCCTTCTACTTGGTGGATCTTCAGTGGCACCAGTACTGGAGTCTGTGACACCCCAGCTCCGAGTTCGTGACCATAAACACTAGGCTCCACAATGAATACAGTTCGATAAACTAACACGTATCTTATTACTGACATCCATATCATAGTATAAACGTTTAGCTCTCACCGAGTTAAGGTTTTTTTCAGTTCCTACCATTAGTTCACCCTCTCCCTATATTTATATATATCTTGTTCAAATTTTCAATCGTTAATAATAAAATTTCTAGTCACCCATTCAAGTTCAAATACATTTTTTCAAACTTGTAGTGGATGACATTTAATGGTGGTACAATTTCTTCAAGTATTAACTCATTAATTAAATTAAAAATGAATAGATAGTAACTATTAAAAATAATAATCCAACATCCGATATAGAAAGGTAAATCAGTCGTTGTCCCTGTAGTGCAATGGATAGTGCGTTGGACTTGTAATCCAAAGGTCATGGGTTCGAATCTCTATTTTCTTCGAATGTGATTTCATTTTTACTGTACTACTTTATTAGAATAATTAAATTTCATTAATGAATAAATAGGAACAAACAAAAAAATAGTCCAACACCCTATATAGAAAGTAAAATGGTAAATTGCAAGGAAAATCGCTTTCTAATCTTTCACTTTAATAGTGTGATACTGTCCTATGTATATACATATTTATATTAATTGTAACTGTGCAATAAAATAAGATTTTTCATTGTTGACCTAAGTAGGAATGGACGTAATTTTTTTTTATATTACTTGTCTATTTTTATATATTACAAAGAAGATGACTTTGTTTTTCCCCTGTAAAATGTGGTGACTCGGTTTGTTGTAAGGCTAATAAATTATACTCTTTTATCAAAAAAACAAAATGGCTGTGGTAACCTAGTGGTTATGGTCACGAACTTAAGGCCGGCGTATCGCGGTTTCAAGCCCTAGTGCCACTAAAGCCCATCCTGGTAGAGGGGCTGATGCTCGTTAAATCTATCCAGGTTCAATAGCCTCCCTAGGGCGTGGTGTGGTAGTCAAGAGAGACCAAGGTGTCGTCCTCGTCACTTGACCAGGGTTTAATGTTTCGAGGTCGTCGCCAATAGGCCTCGGGTTGGTTTATAGTGCGGCAATAATAACCACTCGAGAAAACAAATATGATAAACATAATTTTGCATCGGGCTATTTGGCGATGCTTTTCTTTCGAGAAGGTTTTCTTTTGTGCTACTGCAAGTATTAATTGTCTTCTCTCTCTTCTTGCAGAAGTAACGTGTTATGTCAATGAGATACTGTATATAGAGCGAAATGAAGTAAGAGTGGGGGGGGAGCTGTTGATAGAGAAAATCCAACAGTTACCACGACCCAGTTAATATTTAGAGTTTCATTAGAATAAGTTTCATTCACTTTAAAGAGTTCTGCATTTACACAATCCAGTTAATCTTTACAGTTTAATAGAGTGAGTCGCGATCGAGTTTGTGATTTGTTATGATTACAGACTGCGTCGATTTGGAACGGAATATTCGAAATTATTATCTCACATGTTGTGATTAACATTACAATTTAAAGTAAGAAATACGAGTTTTTAATGTAATATCCTGCTTAGTATGGTGAAAGCAAGATTTCAACAAGTCATAATTCAAAGGGCTTAAAGTTATGGGATAAATTAAGGTTATATTTCGAGTATTCCCAAGTACCGAAATATACACATTGTACATAGAACTTTTTATAGAAACTCATATATCCAAATAGTTGCACTGTGATTTGTGCTTATCCATTATTTTTCTTCCAACAGGATGAAAGACAAAGATTCGAAATCGGAAGAATATTTATTTGATAGTATTGCGTAGTTGATCATTTCTCAAATACAAAAAAAAAGATCCTTTCAAATAAGTAATAAGGTTGAAAAGGTTCCTTCTGAGTATATTTCATTTCTAAATTTTCCAGTAATTACAAAATATTCACTTTGAAACAAGAAAAAATCAAAGCACGTGAATTCTCTAATAGCCCAAATTCAAAGTCTATGCAACAATACAAATCAAAACATAATATAGAATGAGGCCATTGAAACACAAATTCGTTATCATGCTTTGATTTCAATGCTGCTTCTCTTATATTTGCTGGAAAGAAATTTCTACAAGTTATTAAAATTTTGTTGTTAAATAATCATTCTAGAAACTTGTAGACTTTTGTGCAGACAACTATTGCCAAATTTGGCAACACTTGTTGACCACATTTTTTGCCAAAGTCACTTCTGCTTACTCCGTGTTGTCTTAGACTAGGGGTGGCCAACCTTTCTGAGAAGAGTGCCACTATCTGATAAAAAAAAATTATGCGCGTCAATTCAAACTGTTTCAACAAACAAAAGAATATGAAAAGATGAAATATAGGCTTTTATGGAATTTTCCCGCAAATATCACATATTTTATGCAAATCTAAGTATTAAAAATTTAAAAAATATATAAATAAGATAAAAGTGCCAACTTTTAAGTTTTATTGTTAAATTTTCTCTTCAGATTTAAACAAGTGGGTTAGGAATAAAATAAAAATGATTAACCAGAAAAATTTAATTCTAAATAATTATTAAACTGGAGTTGGAAACCTTTATACCGACAATGTTAAATTGGTTGTTTTCGATGTATCTTTTATCAAAATCTGTTACATGAACATGCTTGAAATTTTTCAAACAATTAAAGTACACCTTTCTCATTATACTGGAATGAGATTTTTAGGTAATTTTGAATTTTTTCATAATTTATAAAGCATTTTATCAAACATAGTGAAATTTGATTCGTTTTTCACATAAAATTTGCAAAAAATAAATGTTTGAGTTTTTTACAAAAGGCTCATTTCAGTATCTGTTAGTCATTGTTATAAACATGTCACAAGATCTTACATACCTGTGAACATTATTTTACCAAAAAAGGTATAGAGAAAATCAAAAAGTTACATTTTGAGATAAATGAATTTTAATGCATAATTACTTTTTTATTAAAACATTCCACCCCATACTCCAAATGATCAACATTTTTTTAAATCTCATCAGCCTCTATCCCTTACTTTTAAGTCTTTTCTTTCTTAACTTCCTTTGTTTTTTGTAAAGATGAGTATTTAACCTTTAATATCCTCTGTTTGTCGAGGCGCTCCATTGCCTGTACCACTGGGCTCAATATTAAGTTTTCTCAAAATTTATGGTTTTGATACATTTTCTATATTAAATGATGAAATTGCATCATGTGTACCCAATGATAATATTTCTATTTGTACAAATATTTTCTTCGGTACACGAGACCATCTTACTTTGTTTACACTTTTTTAAAGAAATTCTAAATTAAATGCTTTGATTTACATCATTCATTCAACTTTTAAGCAAAAACAAAGTACTTTGTTTACTTTTCGTCGCCATTTAAATGGGCGTGGACCACTTTAAATGATTAATTAAAAATAAATTTTAAGGGGTTCTAATTATCTTAGAGGATAAAGTAAGGAATTTTTATAAAGGTTAAAATCTACACAATTTGAAAATGTAACAATCTCAAAATTGTGATATTAAGAAGATTTGAGGTCTCCAACACTTCTTAATGTGATTTTTTATTTTGTAAATTTTTTACTGGGTAATCAATTTGTAGATTTTGTACATGAGGATTAGTTCTCAAAGATGCTAACAAAATCCAGTATTTTTATGTGTGCATCTAACTCTCTTTTCCCCCCAAAATTGATACAAAAAAGCAAAAAATTTGTTCACAAAAGAAGATATGTGATCCATCAAGATTGTAAAAGAACAATCTTTTTCTTGTATTCTCTTAAATTTAGATCACTTAAATGTCATACTATCGAGGGGGTAAGAAAAGCTAAGTCTCAAAGCCTATCTTCATTCTTGAGAAGCAAACACTCTCCTTGGTCAATTCATTGTTTTCTTCCAGCTATCTTAAAAATATCTTAAAACATGCTCCCTGAAATTCCAGAATCTCACGAACGCACTTCCTTCGGAGAAAACCAACGCACGCAATAATGAAGGAGCGTTGTCTTCATTGTAATATTTTTATTGTAATTTAATTTATATTTAAAACATATTTTGATGTTTTGTTTTATCTTTCAATAAAACTTTAAAAAAATAATTATTATTATCTTTTAAATTTTTTAAATTTTTGAATGTCTCTTAAAACTCAGCCACGGCCACACTGTGGCACACGTGCCGCGAGTTGAGCACCTCTGTTTTGGACTCTTTTTTTTTCCTGTCCAGCAAATCTTTCTTCACCTGAGAAACAAACAAAATTCAAATTTTACGTGAAAATAGTTTTTAGTGATTTTTTTCCATATAAAAATAATATTGTTCTGTTAGATATATATATTCTTTATTTTTTAAATTGATTCCAAACCATTGCCAATAGCCAGCTACCCAATTCAAACACCACTCGGGAAAAAAAGAGCAAAATTACCATACATTTTAATCAAAGGTATGCAAAATATTCTAGTATTCCAATGCAAAGAACAAGATCATTTGTTTTGTGAGCGCACAACAGCCATAATCATAAGCAATATGTATCAATATTTTGAAAGTACGGAGTTATTGGAACGCATCTTAAATTCAGAATAACATTTCGAATGATGAAACACTCGCGAAGGCACAGGGACTCTTTCAAACGAGCTGCCTTCTCGCATCCTTGTTCGCGAGAGGAGAAATCGAGTTAGGCTCTTACAGTTTAAATTTTTGCGAGATTCTATCGGATTAAAAAACAGTGAGACGTCGGGACAGGCTGTGATGACGTTGCGGGGGGGTCTATCGAGACATCTGTAACTGCGTGAGGGTGGGGGAGGGGTTTGCCTATCTCTGATTAGACACCCTCCCCCAGTGGTCTCTTGAGTCGCCAGTCGACCCCAAACGGAGCTTGAAGAAATATTTGATCTCCGACATGTGTGATCTTTTCATTTTGAAGCTCAAGGGTGTGAGTGGCTCAGCTTTTTATTATTATACAGTCGAACCTCTATATAACGAACCTGTAAATTGTGAACTTTCCTATATAGCGAACTTTTTCCTGGAACCTCGAACATTTCACGATTTTCATCGTAATATGACCTCTCTATAGCAAAGTGCATTTTCTATATAATGAACTTTTTCTTTTGGGATTCAACTTTTTCTCCTAATTTTTGAAATATTTCTGAACATTTCAAGTTATTTTCTCTTAAACACATTTTATGGGGGTCTCATAAATCATCTTGAACTGATTTTATTAGATCTTAACTCACCCTTAGCAATAGAGTTTTGGAGTTTCTTACAAGAAGAGCAACCTTTAACCCCCATTGTCCAGTTCACTAAAAACATCTTCGATATTCCCTTTCAGTTGTCCCGTGTCCCCATGTTCTAGTTATAAAATATTGTATTTTTAATATTACTTGTATGCTTTAACTTAGAAAATATCCCTAAAAAGTTCGTTAATTTTAATATATATATATCAAATTCTTTTCTTAGTATTGAAAATATAGTGTAATCTTCAACATTTTTTTCTTGTTTTCCTTAATTTTTGTTTCGTTCTTTCTTTTCTTTTTCTTTTTTTTTCATGGGTAAAATATATAAAATAAGCATGCATTAATTTAAAAAAAGGCGTGAATAATTGCTTTTATAATATATAGTGTTTAAGAATTTGAATTTTTTTTAATATAGTTTATAAAGTATATTAAAAGATGAATCTCTATATAACGAATTTTCCACATAAAGAACTTTTTTCCGGGATTTAGCGACTTCGTTATATAGAGATCTGACTGTATTTGCAAAAAAAGCATTCTTTTTTTAAAAAAAATAAATATGAGGATATTAAGAACACTTGATTTTTGACCTGGAAGTACCAAAACTGAACCTCGACACAAGGAACAATAATAAACTAAAGAGAAGTAGGGAATGAAGTGGTTGGTTTTTAATGTCACACTTAGAGACTACACTAGGACTTTTGTAGCCCAGGGGTCAAGATAAGAGACTCGTGGCCGGTGTGTCATGAGTTCGAACCTAGTATAACTGAAGACCCATCATGTAAAGAGGGGAGGGGGGTAATGCACATTAAATCTGTCGAGTCTCAAACTTCCTTCTGTTGATTGGAAGGAGAGGGTTGTATGTGATCCTCGTCACTTCATCATAGCTCAAAGTTACAAGATACACCTCCAAAACCCTTCGAAAAGCTGGGTAGTGCGCCATTCTTATTCACTCGTTCATTCAAGAATACCAGTAACGGACCTCGTAATTTTGAACAAAGACGACCCTAATTTCGCCACCCTCGAGTAGTGGCTGACACCTACCATGTCGCCTCATTCCAAACTTCACCACAGCTCCAGTTTAAAGCTTTGACCGATTAGACGAGGGGAACCCAACCTTTCTTCCTGCCATGTCAGCTACTTCACGTGGGCCGCAACATGAGGGTTAATAGAGGGGGGAGAAAGACCAAGATAACATAAAAACTTTAAAATGTGGAAAATTGATAAAAAATAATAAAACTCCTATTTTGTTTTTTAATTATTATTTTTTATTTTTCTCACTGAATTTTTCTAAATTGGAAGTAATTAAGAATCACTCCTTCACAAGTTCTGCATCAGTAAATGGTTTCATATGATTACCAATAATATAAAAAACTTCATTGGGTGACATTACCACTGAGAAAACACTTTTTTGCTGTGTTAAAGATCATTCAAGAAAGCCTATTTATCATCTCATGAAAGAGATCTTGGACGAAACGTGTTGTTGAACGATTCCTGTTTAGTGGTATTTTTAAATACAATACTTTCGCGACAAATCAAACAATTACTGATCCATGCTTGTTTTTCACTATAAAATAGTCAACTTCCCAATCGTCTTGAAGCAACCTAATTTCTTGAAATATTTTTCACTTGTAAGATATGAAAAATGTTTAAAAATTATAGTTCCACTCTCTCTCTCATAAAATGGTCGCTACTCCAAAGTTATCACTAATCAGAAAAAATATCAATTCGCACCCATACGTCATCGAGAGCAAAATCAAAAATTGATGCATTTGATATCTTAACAAAGAATTTACGGCCAAATTTTCATAAATCAATTCATTTCTCTGAATAATAGGCTACTTCAAAAGGTCCGGTGGGCCCCAGGGCCTTATGTCGAGTATCGCTGGATAAGACGCACGTGAGCCTCTCTATACGACGGGTTAACAACGGGAAACAGCAGCGGGACAATTCTATGGAAATATTAGAATTATTGAATCTGCGGCCCATCCCTTGTGTTTTGGGCCCTAGTGCAGTGCTTCTCGCAATTCCATCGCACCCCACTGGGACGCTAAAGCTTTAATTCTAAACCTGACAGAGCATCAACGTTATGTGTCCCTCGGAATTACTAACTTGGTATTGATACATCCATTAGTCAGTACTGACACATTTATTAGTACACTCAGGAACGTTGAAAATAGCGATCCAAGAAGGAAGCCAAGTACAATCGCGAAACTTTGCAAACAAGTACAGCGAAATGGGATATGTGAAGGATCCAAGTTTTGTGCCAATACGCATGCTCGGACACGCCGAGGTGGCGCTACAATCAGGAAGAGGGTGCTATATAAGCCAGCGCAAATTCCAAGATTCATAAACGTGACGATTACCCGCCGATTGTAGGAAGACTTTGGTAAGCGAAACATGCCAGGTAAACGTGCTAGAAGACATTTCTCACAGTTAAGCGAGTTTGAGAGAGGCCTGAACATCGGGATGAAAACAGCAGGCTGGTCGACGCGCCGTGTTGCTAGCCAGATGGATCGTTCGGAGTGTGCCGTTAGAAATTGTTGGGAGCAGTGGACACGAGAAGGTACCCACGTGCAGAAAACCGGGTCTGGAGTGACCAGGAAGACCACGAGGAGAGAGGATCGAAGGATCGTGCGGCAAGCACTTGTGGACCCCACAGTGACTCGTTCAACGATAAGAGCAAACGTAGGCGTAGCAATTGTCCCACAAACAATTTCCAGACACCTTTCAGAAGCAAATCTTAAATCCAAGCGCCCTTTCCGTGCACTCCCTTTAACACCAAAACATCGGCAACTGTGTCTACAGTGGTGCCAAGCCAGATCAATGTGGAATGTCCCAGATTGGCAAAAGGTTGTGTTGAGTGATGAATTCCGGTTTGTTTTGGGGACAGATGATAACCGCAGATGGGTGTGGAGGCACCCTGGTGAGCGATACAATTCCCCTCACACTGTTCTACGTCAAACTGCCCACACAGCTGGTGTAATGGTCTGGGAAGCATAGCTTATGATAGCCGGTCCACTTTAATTGTGATGCGTGGAACCTTAACGGGCCAACGTTACGTTGATGATATTCTTCGACCCCATGTAGGACCTTTCCTAAATGGTCTCCCAGGGGCAATTTTCCAGCAAGATAATACTCGTCCGCATATAGCAAGAGTTGCTCAAGACTTCCTACGTCCTTTTCAGACTCTTCCATCGCCGGCCCGCTGCCCCGATTTGTCCCCTGTAGAACACGTGTGGGATCAGCTAAAACGGCAGATGCCATCGTGTCACTCTGAACATGATTTAGAGTTGTCTGTTCAAGATTTGTGGACCTATCTGCCTCAGGACAACATAAGGTGTCTAATCAACTCAATGCTGGACCGTGTGGCGGCATGTATTGCAGCTGGAGGTGGTCCAACGCTCTATTGAAGTTGCCCAGTATTTGTGTCGTTGCACACCCTGTATTCGTTTAATTGTCTTGTTTTTGAGATCAAGTGAATCTCTCATCCGTGTCATTATATGTATTAAATTTCATTTCAATCCGATGCTTTCTTCTTGGGTCGATATTTTCAATGTTCCTGAGTGTATAGTACATCAGCGTAAATGTTTATTTTAAAAAATTAAACAGACTTGAAATTTTTAAAAAAATTTCATTTTCGACTTTTTCACCTCACTTCTGGGGGAGGGCGCGCCCCATAGTTTGAGAAACGCTGCCCTATGGGCAATAGATGTAAAATGCTAAACAAGTGAATTTTATCTCGTATTTAATGTTTTCGAAGACTAAAGTTTGAAGGTCAGAATCATTTGACTTGGATAAAACGAAGCTCATTTCATTTGCGATTCACTTTTTCCTTCGTTAATATCTCTTGATTCCTGGATTCTGTTTTCCCCAAAGGGTGGAATTAGATTTGCATTCGTTACATTTTCGGTACTTTTATCACGTACGCACTCGAAAAACCTAAAAGCATAATCTAGAGTAAGGCAGTGACAAAATATGCTCTCTACTCATGGCACTAGCCTCTCTAAAACAAACATCTGTGCATGTTCGTGCGATTGCATAATTATAACTATATTAGTCAAGAAGAAAATCTTCAACTATGTCACTCTGGGGAAATCTAAAACAAAATCCAGATGATATTCCAAAATATGGCTTGGTCATTTTTATTTTGAAATGTTCTTCATGGAAGTATTTTTATCCGATGGGTTCGTTTCTCGAGAGCTCACGCACAGTGTTTTCAAATATTCGTAATATCGCTAAAGCTTAAGTATTGTTAAAAGTAGGCGAATTACAAATTTACAAAATTATTTTAGGAATTAGTTAAGCCAATATTATTTTAAATTAAATTTTTGTTGAGTATTTGAAATGTATAAATCCAACACTATTTTTTAAAGAAAATTAATGTATTTCGTGTACCTTTTTTTGCACCAATGTCACGTTTTGTAATTTTTAGAATGTAAATTTCTGTTAAGATATTTTGAAAGTGTAGAAAATATAAACACTGGGAAATTTTTGAGCAAAATTTTTAAAATATGTTAATTTATGATAATATGTTAATTTCCTTTTAGTAAATTAGTGGATATCTCTTTATAATGTATTATAGAATAAATAACTCATCAAACACGTCTTACTCTCTCAGAATGCAAGAGTCATTCTATTTGTGTTTATTCTACTTCTTCAATCAATCCCAATGTCCTTCACTCAATTATACTCCTTGCTGCTCTTTTTTGTTTTGTAAATGGTGCTCTGATTCATTTAAACACAGAAATTGATATCGGGAATCGATCTTTTGTCTGTCGTGAAACTATACTTACCAATGCCTGTAAAAGTGAATTTGATTTGAAACGCCTTGATTGAAGTTACGGCAATTTTTTCCTTCATGTAGTTAACTGAACCAGAAATTTTGTTTTGATTTCACAGTTCTATTGAGCAGTTTTTCACTTCATTTCAAGATGAGTCTTGTTTTTATTACACCTGTTACGACGAGAGTTTAAATTACATAAGTGAATTAAAAATGACTGCTTAGTTCTTTGTCTATCTTGTGTTAGTTTCTTTCGTGATATAAGACCCTTGGAATTACTTAAAAATTACTTCATAAATGTAATAAAATTCTTAGATTAATTGTAAAATTGATGTGTTTTGGATTTATTAAAAGAACATATCAAACATTTGAGAACTTTTGTTAACGCAATACATGATTATATACATAGAAAAATGTAAAAAAAAGAATGCGGGACAGGTGAACAACTTAATAATTTCAGAACATTAATGAAAGAATAAACTCTCATACACGCCAAGTTTAAAACAAGACCGTTCTCTAAGTTCTGATACTAAAACAAAAATATGAATAATTATTTTTATATTTGAGTGTATTTTTAATAACATTTTGACTCCTAAGGATCTTTGAATCAATTGCATAATGCAAACACATTCTTGTCGTGAAATTAGATCAGCAATATATTTTTTTTTTGATATAACGTTCATATTGCAGACACCCCAACCTATATATATATATTAAGAGTGTCTTTGTATGTAAAATCAAAAAGATCCAAATATTGAATGCCTTTTCATATACGGAAATGTTCTGATATTAATTTTTTATGCCGTTTATCCTAGTGATTCCTTTAGAAATGAACATAAAAATATACTAAAACCGAACGATAGCGAATTTAAAGCATAATTACTCTGAAGGGTAAAAAAAAATCTTTTTTTTTCTTAACATAAAGTGAAAACAAGCAATCCTGTAGAACCCGTTTTTCCCTTAAATTCGTCAATCCGCAGGAGAAATTGCTCAAGGCATTTCGTTGAAACGTAAGATACGCATCGGAGTAGACATTGCGAATTGCTTAACTTATCAATTAAAACAATAATTTAATTATAAATTTATTATTTAATTACGAAAAATGTTAGTAATTTAGTTGTTATTAGAAAATAACAGTTGAAATCTACTTGTGTGAACAATTCAAAAAGTAATATACGTTGAGAAGTAAAAAACACTCCTGTAACTGCGTGTTCTACAACCGAAGATATCGAGATTTCTTAACCATCCTTATTGAAAGAACGAAATTCGTTTTTAGTATTTCTGTAAGGAAGGGACTCAAATGCAGAAACTATCGCATTCAAAATTATACGAATAAATATATGATAATAGACCTAACTTAAAATTGAATAAAGTTATTTCATAAACTATTCTGGACTTTTCAAAAGTCAAACAACCTTCGCCATCAAATATCTGCTTTCAATTGACTTGGAATAAAAAATCTACAAATTCCCACAAATTAATGCCACGAAGTTTGTGAATGACGAGTCGAATCCTCTCAAGATCTTATCAACTCCCCCCCAAATCGTCTCGCAGAATAAGAGTTTAACCCTATGTCTACCGACTTTACTTTGACCGTCCACTCACTTTGAAATTACATAGAATACCCATTTTTACTAATATTCTGACAATACTTAGCAGGAATATTTTTTTATACCCACCCTTCCCATTTATATGGTAGCAAGGGTTCTATGATGAGTATTTTAGCAGGGAAGATGAATAGTTTTATAGCAGAAAATTGCGTTTACAGCTGACATTCTGATCGGATTGCAAAGATTGTCATTTTGGTTCCAAAAATTAGTTAATCTAAAAAAGTGAGTGTCTTATTTTTATTTTGAATGTTAATGAAGATCTACGAAAACGATTTGATTATTTATTTTAAGTCAACAGTGTATGTAATTAATTTTACAGTTGAATATCTTTAATTAATCAATTAGCTCTAAATAATTAAATTTCCCAAAGTTGAGTATTTTGTTGATAGATATCTCTTAATTTTCAATGTAGTGATTAAAAAATATTGCAGGAAAAAATATAGTCAATCACATAATGCGGTAAATAAAGGGTTAAATGAAAGTCTCTTGTGTGGAATTCAGGAGAATGAGGTGTTAACTCGGGTTGTCATGCGATAGTTATTTCAGAGTCCCTTCCGAGACAATTCATGAGCTGACACATTTCTTTCCTGGTGAGTGAGTGTTGACTAACGTTGCACTTTGAAGCAATTTATGGACGACGTGTCATGAGTTCGCGCCGCAGAACCACTGAAAATAGTCGCGTAGAGAGAGGAACACGACTCAAAGTTCTCTCGTGGATGTGGAGAGGAAGCTCCGATGTTGTCCTCGTCACTTCATGGAGGCTTTAAATAAAGAGGTCCGGTGCCAATAGCCCTCGCGTTTTTTTATAGTGCGATGTCACTCAAAGCAACATGTGACGGACCTCGTAATTCTGTCTTGTAGGGCGATATATGAACTAGCACCCTATTCTCCTAACTTCCCCACCACGCTTTCATGTGGGCTCTTGAGCTCCGTTAGATTTTACGTGAATCAACCCTTTGCACGGCGGGTCTTTAGTGGCAATAGTACTCGACAACACAGGACACGCGCTAATGGCCACTAAGATACTGCAGCTCTCACCACACGACAGGAATTCAAATATACATAGTTCTCCTTAAAATTACCATTAGCAAGCTCGCCACCATGTTTATTAGTATACTTCAGTTTTATTTTGAATTAACTAGTTCTGTTTCAGTCGAGCCGAGTTCATTAATTATTGATGAGAAAAACCAAATTATGGGGAAAAAATTAAACCAAGAGTGTTAACACAGACAATCAAACTTTCGCACTTTCCACCGATTCCGACCAACTTTTTTCTCCCGCTTTCATTGAGGCGCACGCACCGAATGTCTATTTAACGCGCCGTTGGGCGCCGCTCCGCAAAATAAGCACCAGCGAGGCATAAAACCGTTTCGACACGGTTGTTGAGTATGGTAATGAACGCAAGGGAAAGCTAATTCGGTGTCAACAGTGCCTTCTCGCGAAATGACTCGTTAAGGGGCGTCTCCAGGAATGAGGCGCTTCTATTGATTTATTGAAATCCATACATTAATGCGTCCTCCTCTGACTACAGTTTTCGATTTCAGGTAATCGTCTTCTCCTCTGTTGCAATTTATTACCTAAAGGGTAATCCTTGAGGGAGCCCACCGACTTTCATTTCCCTATTGAGTTATTTAGATATTTAAAGCAATGTCTGATCTCTCCCCAGTCAAATCTTGTTCGTCTCAATTATTTTTTTATTATACATTCCTATAACACCCCCTACAAATGCAAATGTATTGGATGGCTGATTAACTAACCCCCACAATTTAGTAGATTCTTGAAGTTTGAGATTTTATAAATGTATCCAAAATTTGCATAAATGATCTTTCGTTAATATTAATATATTTTTATTTGTACTTAATTTGCTTAATTTAGTAGTTCATTTCCATTCCGTCAGTGCAATTAAGTTCTTAGTAGGTAAATGAAAAGATTTCTCAAGCCAAATTTCTCGTCTTTAGAATCAAAGTTTACATGACATTTATTTGTTGAATTAAATTTATTCACATTTATTTGTTAATGTGAAAAAGCGTATAAAGGATTATTTTTTTGATATTTAGTGTCAGAATATGCATACAAAAATTGTTTTGCGAATTGTTTTTTATTTAAATACAACTCCTTTTGGCAAAAAAATGGTGAAAGAATAACATATTTCCAGAACATTCTCTTTTTATGGAACATGTTTTTATAACAACATTTTGCTTCTATATGATAGAACTGCTATACAAGGGGTGAACTAAAATTTTTGAAATATATAATTTAGAAAAATGGATGGATTTACTCATATTTTATTTTATATCAGAAACTTTAATTAAAAACACCCGTTATTATTTCAATCGATCATCACTCTGAAAATAATGTGAACTTGTGCAAAAATTTTAGTTGAACCCCAATATAGAAGTCCTAGCTATATGTAGAAAAAATATTATTATATATGCATTTTCACAAGCTGAAATTGTTTTGAATTTCTTCCTCTATTTTTGCGGAGAAATTGTCATTATATGTGTATTTCAATACAGCTGACGCAAAAATATGCAAAAGTTATTCGTTTATACGCTTCTTCAAAGCCACAGTTCCGAACGTAGTCAATCTATAATTAATTTTTGCCTGGTTAAATAATTAAAAAATTAGAGTTTAAAATAAAATAAAAAGTAGTGTTTTTAGTAGAAATATAGATTATAGCAAATTAACCTTTAAATATGACTACTTATGATTTATACTTAAATATTTTATAGTTCGTGGTAATAACAATTCTGGAAAGAATTGGAGTTTGAGTATTTGAAATATTTATCCAATTTTGCAAGGAAGTATTTATTTCTTATAAATTTTCTAAGTCATTATTATTTCTTATAAATTTTATGGTATATTTAAATTAAAAACTTTAATTTTATACAAAATTAGAAAATTAAGTTAATACGAAACATTTACCTGTATGTTGTTTATTTTAGACTCATCTTCCTTATATTTAATAAAAATATTACTAAAATATTCTATTATTTATAGTTACTGAAAAATATTTATTCAAAATCTGTAAATGTATTCTATATTTCACACACACATCACAAAATGTTTACACGTAAAGAATTTATTTAAATATTTTCAGAAAAATTTAAAAAGGAATCGCATCGAAAATTTTTGAAACTGAATGAAAAATGTTAAGAGCGAAATCGTTATATAACAAACTGAAATTATTTTTCAATAAATTACGTATTGAAATATTAGATAATGTCAAAATGTATTGTAAGAAATCTTGTACGTTTTACAATGAAAAGGTATTCAAAAGAAGAAAGTCATGAAAATGATACTTCTGAAAAATGAAATAAATTATTATAATGTGTTCTTCATTTCTTGTGATTTCTCAAAACCAGCGGCTCAGAAGAGCCTCATAACTGCCATCAAATAAATTAAAGCTGTGAGACCTCTTAAAGTAGTTTTCATAGACTTGTAGACTTTTACAGGAAAAAAGTTTTAGTGAAGAACATTAGTTTTATTGTTACAAAAAGCACGTTAAGAGTATTTTTTCCCAAAAAAGTAGTATTATTGTTTAGTATGATAACCACTGAAATTATTGGCAAACAGTACGGTTTTCACTATGCATATAGATAAAGTACAGAATTGTGATGAAATTTTTTTAAAAAAAGCCAAATACATATTTATTGATAAGAGTATTAGTAAATTATAAGTACAGTAAAATTACCTCATTATGAATAATACTTGAATACTGAAGATAAGGCATATCTATCTGCATCATTATCATTGTCATCAACTGTTACAATAACTGTTCCATAACTGACTTATTTAGGGATGAAGTTTTCAAGCCTCTCTCTTAATTTTATTTATTATCTTCTATTCTACAAGCTTTTTTTAAATCCCTTGCATGACAACTCGTTCGTTTTTTTCAGCTCTTTAATCTAATGCTCATATTATCCCTCGGAACTATTCTCCCCAAAACTGTGCATTATATTTAGAATTTTTTGTTTTTTAATAAATTAATGATATTAAATGTTATCTCTAAAACGAAGTTAGTTGGTGATGTTGAACCACATCACCTGTCACGATGTCTTGACCCAGCGGATGATCTTGACGGTGTCTTTTTACTTCCAGAATTGCGCCAGCACACGTAGATAAATGAACATATCTTCCTGCCTATCTAAAGTAACTAGCTCTAGAGAGAATTAGAGATATACCAATTGACACCATTCAGGTTTATACGGACGGCAGTAGAGACGATTATTATCGATCTGGCAGTGGAATTTACATCAAATCGCAAGACCATAACTTAAGAATCCAGAGGAGGTATCCAGACGGTTGCTCAGTTTTTCACAGTGAGCTAATATCCATTGATGAGGCCCTTGGTTCTCTTGGATCTCTTCCAAATGGAAAAGAGATTTGGATACTGTCTGATAGTAAAAGTGCAATACAGCACTTGTTAATTTGGCAAAGTGTGACAGATAATGTTGGGGTGTCAATACTCAGCAAGTTAAGGTATCCGACTGCTTGCGACAACTTTTTTTTGAAAAAAAGGAGATATGGAGATCTTTTAAGATTTTTATATTTAAGTATATTTTAAGGAAAAAATCCTAAAATTGGTAAAAGAAAAAATATTATTATTATTAAAATGGGAAAAAACTAGTAAAAATGTACGAAAAATTACATAAACGGGGCCTGCTCTGTACAAAGATTTTATGAACAAATTCTCAATTTTTCAATTTTGATGTGTTACTTGGTTATTCCTGTTTGAAGTGACCTTCACGATAAGAGATATTTTAATTTTTACAAAAACTAGAGCATTTTATCTAAGTCATTATACGAAATTGCTTAAAAAAACATTGACTATATTCACATAAAGAACTGCAAATTTTGAAATAAAACAGTGATTGATAAATCTGAAGATCAAAACACTTCTACTGTTATGCAGAACATAAGCAAAAAAATTCAGCTAATTATTTTCAAAACTTTTTGAGCAATCGCGGTCCCCGTTTGAGTTTTTCGAAAAAAAAACACATTTCGAGTAGAACGCATTTTAAAATTTGACGTCTTGTGTAAAGTTATGGCATTTGCTTTTACTAAAATGCTTGTAGTTTTTGTTCTAGTGGAGGGAAAATAAAGTACTTGGTATTGTTATTAAGTTAATAAAATGGTCTATAAAATAAAGTCATAAAAAAATTTGCCAATTTTTGAAAAAAATCATAGTTTTAGGGTAGTCGGATACCTTAAAACAACTTTCCACATCGCATCGTATTCTTCTGCTATGGATTCCCTCCCACGTAGATCTAGAGCAAAATGAGATTGCGGACACTTTGGACAAGGCTGGCGCTTGCAAGGTCCCAGAGCCGTCAGCACCCTTCACCTTTTGGAGATTTCCTCAAGAACTTAACACCAGCATAAGGCCGCTTGGATTGTCCCCCCAGAGCACTATTTGTATCGGTGTTCTCGTCCTGGAGGTTCTCTGGATCACAGTTTTAATAGACAGGAACAAATTCTTCTAGGCCGCTTTCAAAGTGGTCATCTTAAAACAAGAAAAGTTTATGAAGGATCCAAGAGCTTTGAGATGTGTACCAACTGAGCCTGCCTCGCTTGCTCTCATCTTCGAATACCTAGGGCTCACCGTGTAGGATTTAGCTGACGATCCCTTGCTAGTGTTGAATTTTTTTAGAGTGTACGAAGTCGTGGATCTGGTTTAGCACTGTTGGTCAATGGGGGCGTGCAACAACAACACCTAAGGCGAAATAAATGGGTTTGAATAATTCGGATGAAATTTTTTGGTACTTACATATTGGCGTTACCGCAGCAAAACTGGAGCCACGTGAATCGTACTTTGGTATTAAAACAACGAAGATTATAACGTGTTTTTTATGAAAAAATATCAATCAATCAAATTTTGGTGGAAAATGGCTCAATTCACGTGGTGCCAATTAAGCTGCGGTGACGCTAACACGTAAGAACCAATTATTTTCTTTTAGTACAGCACTAAAAATTGATCTATATCACAAAGTAGCGGGCGAAAAGAATTGTTTCTGAGAGCTTATACAATAAATATTATTTTCAAATAACAACTATAGCTTAATATTGCTTAAAAAACCCAAGCAAAATATTTATTTTTGATACATTTTCCTGATATTTGACTACATACCTAAATTTGTCTTGACTACCTGAAACTATTTATATAATGAAGAAAAAATATCTAAAACATATAGTTATATATCTGAAGACGTAGGTTCCATAACTAAATAACATCAAACAAAAAGTAATTCACTTAAGAGCGAAACTAGTTAAAGTTACCCGTAAATCACTAATACTGAATATAGCTCAGTCTGCAAGACGTAAGTATGCTTCACTGTTGTTAAAAACCAGGTTTGTTATGAGGCATTAAAATACTGTCAAATAGTACTATAGTTAGTATTCTAACTAAGTAATATATGGGAAAAAAAGTACTCTGAAATCCTTTTTTTTTTTTTAATTTTTGGCAGCTTTTGGGCGTATTTGCCCAACTGTGCGCCGGAAACTTTTGATCGTTAAGAAAGGAAAGAATTTAAAAACGAAACTACAATTTTATTTATTATTCGATATGTAACTAAATTTTCATTTGATGTTTATTGCATTAATTTCCCTATTTGATACTGTAATTCAGAGCATCTTCTATTTAATACTAAATAAGTGAAATATTAATTTTTTTACTGTGAATATTTTTCTGATAAAATTTTATATATTTGCGTGCATTTTTTTCATGTGTCTCTGTGTATATTATTAACTGCTTCTTTTTTGCTATGTGCACCCTAAATAAATCAATTGTGGGTAATAATTTTTTATTTTATTTTTATTTTAGAATTACACATTAACCGGAAATCCATACCGTATATTTAAAACATAGCTATAGTGCTTTGAATTCGTTATATAACCATTTGAATTATTTCATATTTTCTTTGGTATGCATTGATATCTTTTTCTGATGTTCTAAAGCCTAAATTGAAATCACCAAGTGCCCCTGACTCGATACTAAGAAAATATACCTTGCTGATCCTCCATCGCAACAAACGCCTTTCTATTAACTAAAGATTATCAACACCCCCGTCGAAAACCTTTATCACCCCTGTAATTCAAGGGGAGGGTAATAGAACGAATGAAAAATCGTCTGTAAGATTCCGCAAGGAAAAAAAAATGTCATTGTTTTATGAGTGTCTGAGAGGTATTACTCCTAGATATATGAGATGTGGAGGAAGGGGAGGAAGTCCTTCGATTCTTCGAGGGTTGGGAGGGGGTGGACAGGAAGAAAGAGAAGAGACATGTTTGGAATCCCCGTATCGCCAAGGAAGAGATCAATACATCCTTTCTACATGATGGTGGGATTTCGGGGGTGGAGAGCGTGGGGGCGGAGTGAATTTTGCCTCGGGCTCCTAGGGGGGATGAAGTGTTCAGAAGGCAACAGCAAAAGGGAGGGGGGCTTTGGTCGGTCTGCGACCAATAGAGGGGCTTTAATCACGTGCTCAGATCGGCCGATGAAGATTGGTAGAGACGACGAAAAGAACGTTACTTTAAGAGAGAGAGCCCTCCGCAATGCTTCTGCCTCTGCCAGCCTTGCATGATTTTCTTACTTCCCAAATTACTGTAGAGAATTGGAAGCTCCATCATGAGGCATTCGGTATCGCTTGGTGGATGCTATGCCGCTTTTTAACGTGTCTTCATCTTCTTTTCTTTTCTTTCTTTCCTGCAAGACGAAGTAAATTTGATGCTTGTAGGAAGCCGGTTTTTTATAGTTATTTATTAGTATTGCATTTTTTATTTTCTCCTCTCTCTCTCTCATCTAGGATCGTCAAACGTTTATTATATTTCCGCACTTCGCTTGAAAAGAAGTGAAGTGAAGATGGCGGAAATGATGAGCTTTACTTTACCAGAGTGCAAGAAGAATTTTCGGTGATTATATTTAGATTCTGGAGAGCGATGTCGTGTTCTTCTTAGTATCTCTTAAATAAAATTCTGGGGATAAGTAATTCTTACAAAACTGTCTTAGGAGGTGAAAATAAAAGTTGTGTTGTGTGTTTTTATTTATGGATAACTTTTTCATAAAAAAAGGTGTTTTTATATTGTGTTTGCTCTTAGGTTCGAATTTATTTTATATACTGTGTGGATGTTTTGGAATCTATTAACTCGCATGAAAATGCAAACATAAATCTTACTATACGAATATTTAGAAATTTTTCTTCGAATTCTTTTTGTTATTGCTGTTGTATTTATTTGGTACTATAGATAACAAAGACATTAAAAATTTGATGCGGTGAAACTATTTAAGTAGGGTTTGTCTGTATTATAAACTCTGAATTATTGTTATAACGATTCGAAATTATGCAATTGTGTCTATTCTAAACATTCTAAAATATTGTTTTATATAAAAATGAATCAGCAAATATATCAGATAACTTTCCATAATATTTCTGGGTTTTATTGAGCTGGATAATAATCCCTACTGTAATATTCTTGGATAACCTTATTGTATTGTTAATTAGCTAATTAAGCTAATTAAGCATTATTGATTGTTTATGATAATAATTAACAATATCCTCCCTTTCTATGACTTAATTTAACTGTTATAACAGAAATTGTATTGATACTTTTAATCCTATTTGCTTAAGTATTGAGAAATGTCGTTTACTAACGCCTTTGAATGTTCCAGATATAAAAATATCCAACTCCGTACGATTTTTTAAAAATATGAGATACGATGGGTTTTTTTTGTGTTTTATTTTGTAAATAATATGAGAAGGTATCCAACTACCCTAAAATTCTGAATTTTGCCAAAAATTGACAATTTTTTTATGATTTTATTTTATAGGCCATCTTATTATCCTTATAAAATACCAAGTTTATTATTTTCCATTCACCAGAACAAAAAACAGATGTTACCATTTTAAGCAAGATGTCATACTTTAACATGCTTTTTACTGTAATGTTGAGATTCTGTCATATGTATATACATATTTATATTAATTGTAACTCTTTAATAAAAAGTGGGTAAAAAATAATATTTTTCTTTGTTGATTTGAGTAGGAATTGACTTAAAAATTGTTTTTTTATATTACTTGTTTGATTCAGTAGAAAGAGCATTTAAGCACAAAAATGTGCCAAATGAATTAAAATCCGAAATTTCAATGAAGTGAGTTGGAGAGGAAGTTGCCAATATTTTGGTTTATTTTAGTGATGACAACTAAGAGATTAAACGAAAATAAAAGCAGTGATTGTGAAAAAGCGTGAACCCTCTCCTTTTGTTTGCTTAGAGAATTTTAAGGAGAGTAAACAATTCCCACAGGAATAAATTTTGCTATCCTTACATAGTATATGGTGTTATATAAGTTATATAAACGGCGCTTACGTATTATCGCAACGGTAATGCAACATTATATGAAAGGAAGCGCATTGTTGCAAGCACGTAAGACGCGTGGGAAATTATGGGTGACCAGTTTGGTGAGTTATCTTGAACGTTGGTATTGTTGCGCTGGTACGTAAGTAAAGTACCATATAAGCATATAGATTATGTAAATATGTACATAATTTACATATGCTTATGCTTTTTAAATAATTAGACTAATCGAAATTTATATCTTATATACTCATGTTTAAATATACAACAATGACTCTTTATTTAAACATTGCCTTTCACAGAAAATGCATGAAATAAACAAATCCACCGATGAATGAGCATGAAAAAGAGAACTACTTAAAGCTAAAATGTCGTAAAAGAAAACGCCGTACACCCGGAAAATTGGAATACCTTGCCCAGAATAAAAAAATCAGAAGTTTTCATTTCTATTGTGTTGTCATAAGCATACACACAAATTTTTTTGTGTGCCGGGGAAGGAGAAGTGATAACATTAGGCATACAAGCCTTATATTACAGTCAAATTTGATGTTTTAGATCTCACAATAAAATAAAAAGATGAAAAGGTTAAACAAAAATATAAGATTTTCCTTTTCATTTGATTAAATCGGTTTCCAAAAGCAGTTTGCTTCAAATTCATAGCTCAAGAAGTTAACATTAATATATATTCATTTTTTAAGCTCGATTTATATTTCAAAGGATGCCAGTGATAGTGGTGTATGTATATCGTCGTATAACGTGCGTAAGTTTCAGTCTATTAAGAAAGGTTTACACCCTAGCAGTTGATACGTTAGTGAATTCTTCGATAGCTATTGTTTAATACGAGGTAGGATTCAAAAGTTCCCGGACTGAGCCTATAACGAGGAAAGTTTTTGCAGTGCAACGTTTCTGTGCTATTGAATTGTTCCCCTTTTCTAAAATAAGTTTGTTTTAAATCTCGTGATCGGTGGATCGTCTTGGCGTCGTATTTTGTAGACGATTGTATCTAGTTGTCGGCGATTGAAAGAAATTGCGTTTGTTTAGCAGACAATGAATATTGATTTTTGTGTTCGTTTGGAAAAACTGTTACGGAGACTTACGAAATGTTGAAGCATGTGTAAGGCTGTGATACATTATCGCGAATGCAAGTTTTTGAGTGTCATCAACTTTTCAGGGAAGGCAGGGAAAGTGTGAAAGACGACAAACGATGTGGACGTCCGCAGACTTCTCACTCGCTCAAAACACCGAAAAGGTTTCTGCGGCGGTAGCTTCATACAATAACAAAATCAATAGGGGTATCTTCAGCCACATGTCAGGGGATACTGATTAAGGGGTCACATACCTTTTAAAAAGTTGAAAATGGTTAAAAATAGTGAGCTCTTTAAAGCTCTATAATTTTTATTATTGTTTCCTGGAATGTAAATTTTGGAGGAATAAACAAATAGATATTACTTTACTTAAAACATAACTAACAAACACACTGCTAATTAGGATAAATTTTTAATTAGATAATTACAAAAAGAAATTTTTGTTTTTCTTTTCGGGATATGCATTACGCGCAGCTTTATAAAAAAAGTTACCAATATTTTTTTGATGAAATTTTTGCTCAGTGTTGGAAATTGTGTTATCTTTAAAATGACGAAGCATGAAACACTGATTTAAAATTTTTAGTAAACTATAACAATTTAAAATTTAAACTATAAAATAAAAATTTTTTGCTATTTTATATTTGTAATTTTAAATTTTTTCATTAAAAATTCAAACTGGTTCGTTATTTTAAGTACAGATAATCAGAATCTACAGTAAAAATTTTATCATTTTCATGGCACGGTTTTGAAAATATCATGCGCGTAAAGTAAAAATGACGTTCTGAGAAAATTGACATCAAACGTAAAATTTCACAGTTTTATATATATATTATTCTGGTTACTCAAACAACAACTAAATTTAAATTAAAACTAATGTGAAGTTTTTTTTAGTCAATAAACTTCAATTTATTAAAAATTATTATAACTAAAAACATATATTATACCAATGCAGTACAAGCATGAAACAATATCAAAAGCTACAAAATAATCAAAATGCAACAAAGTGATTCATTTCTCCAAAATAATGTTAAAAATTTATAAATATTACTTAAAAACAATCAATACCTTAATTAACAACTACTTATTATAAATATTAAACAATTTGTGATATGAATGCAGTGTATTACTATGATTCTAAAATGCTAAAATTCGCCACATGCATATGATGTTCCCTCTTTTTCAGTTAATTTCTTACAAGTAGTTTTAAATTGCATTCTTTTAGCCTGTCGTACTTCTTTTGTGCGGAGATTAATGTACTTCTGCAGTCTGAATTCTTTTTATATCTACAAGTGTAACAAATTTATGTGCAAATTGACCAACAGTCAGATGCGATTGCATAATTTTTAGTCTGCCTTGATTGCCATCATTAAAAATGATAATTGCCTCATTTGTAGATATATCAACAATCTTTCTACCACAACCTAAAGTTTTTGGGCATAATTTCCATATTAATGAGTTAATGGATTCATTATTATTTTGGGTTTTACCCTAGACATTTTGTAGAAGTTTAGGTTGTGATAGATCATTAAACACAGGTTTTAGCATCCATTACTGCCACTGGCAATTTGTTACTGTGTCTAAAAGTTTCCACACTGCCCTCTACTACTTGATTTTGATATTTACACCAAGAATTAGGACCTACAGGACAAAAACTGTGCAATGGTTCTTCGTTTTGAACGTATATGGAAATTACAGCCCAAACAGCTTTTCGCATATCTGACAGGCATGTTTTATTTTGTCGGATTGCATTTCTAAGTACGTTTAATTAAGTCGATCATTTGTCGGTCAACCTTCCCTTTCCCCCAATCGACTTCCCATCACTGAGTTTGGAGCTCATTTGTTTTAATTTTCGTAAACGAGTTCCCATTCTTTTTTGAACATGTCCAACACATTCAATTTTTTGAAACTGTGATATCTTCTCCATACGGATTGGATGCAGTAATAGATGAGAATGTTTTGGAATCGCCATCCCCGATGTAAGATGTATATCTCACAGAACGATGACTTAATGAACGCTGAAATATACGAACCATTCCCACAGTCTCCATCATGAGCTGAACCATTGTGGTTCTTCAAACATTCTTTAACGTGAAGAATTTTCCACTTTTTGTAAGCAGGTGACCCCTTTCTTCGTTTCCAAGAATCACATCCTTTACAGAAAGAAGACATCACTTCCGCATCAATACACTTTCCTGTTTTGTCTCCTATAACAGCACACACACCAAACGAGAAGAATAGCCACGGGTTTTCCATGTTCCATCTCCACTAATTATTATATCGGAAGAATTTGTCAAAGTTACCTCTTCCAAAGCTGCACTTTGCATTGAAGCTTCTGCGACTTCTTTACTACACAATTGTAGTTTGTTTATAATGTTATTAATTTTTCAGCAACTGGAGGAGGAAAGTCCATGACACCACAGAAAGTTGTCATTGCTGCATGACCCTGTCAATTGTCCTCATTGCGTATACAAAACGTCTGTTTATTTCTGGAATATTTTTTTTCTTTTACCCATCTAAACGAACACAAGTCTTTACAGTTCTTGCATTCAATCGAAAAAACACTAGACAAACCTCTAACACAATTTTCTGAAAGTTTAATATCACCACCATATTTTTCAAAGTTTTGAATGTTTGTAAAATGATAGTTTTATCAAACACTCTATAGCCATCAAAACAATCATGTTCAATAAAAGATGAATGAACATCTTGCAGCCAAATCTTTTTCAGATGCACTGTTGTTTAGTGAAACTGTGTCAGCTTTGCATCTCGTATGCATATTACCAGTAAACTTCCTTTTTTTTTTGGACGTTTTACCAGATGGTCTTTAGCAGATTCAGCCAAATTCATCCTTCACAAGTTATAACAAAAATAATACTAAAACTTATCTTGAATAAGATACGGTTTCAAAAACGAGCGAGTATAAATTCAAGATTCACTTTATCAAAACAAAGTAGAAGTAGAAGTTTATAAAGTTAGTAGAAGTTGTAGTTAATATATTCAGAACAACAATATTAATATTTGAGGCTTAGATTCAAGCATTTGATAATAATTAGAATGAAAATATTAGAAACAGAGAAACGCAGCTGTCACCAGCTGTCACCCAGCCAAAATGTAAACAATATGTAAATCGCCTTTTCTACTCTTTTTTATTTTCTTAATAACGTCCATTCTATTGGGAATATCTGCATGCGGTTTCTTTTAGAACACTCAGAAAGGTTTACTCTATAAAATAAAATAATAATAAAAAAATCGATTTTCAGGAAATTTTAAAAGGTATATGACCCCTTAAGGAATTTTAACATGCATAAGGTGTGTCAACATATTCTTTCCCGCATACTAAACAAAGACCAATCTGCAGATAAAATAAAAAGTGCATCCCAGGCTGAATTAAAGGACGTGGCTAAAAATGGATTCCAGAAATAGCCATTGCAAAAGTGTGTTGTTACTAAAGAGTCTTATTTTGAAGGAGAATGTATTTCACTAAATTGGCAGTATTTTTTCAAGTTATAGAATCAGCCCGGGAACTTCTGAATCTTATTACGTACTTTGTCGAAACATTATCAGTTGCATAAACTAAGCTCATTTGTTGCAATTCCAATTATTTAAGATTAATTCAGCTTCATCATAAAAGTTTTAAAATATTTGCGTTTCCCGGTTGAATTTAGAAAAAAATTCTTTTTCACGTTTATTTGATAGCATTTTATATAAGTAGATAGATAACAGAATTATTTAGCAGAATAAAAACTAATTATGCGAAAAAGAGAAGAAATTTATTACTTAATGTTGTAGAATTGTGTGTGTGTTTTAGTAATATCGCCTATGTAAATGAAAAGAAGGAGCGGCTGCTTCTTTTTCGACGATGTTAAAATCCTTTTCGGTTCTGAAAAACACATTCCATATTTTTCGAACAGGGGAAAAAAGTTTCAATTGAAAAGCCTTCCTTTTGAAAAGAGAATGTTTCCTTATGAATAAAATGTAATGAATTTCAAAAGAAAATACAACTATTTTTTAGCCGATTTAGCCTCTTTTATATAAATGCTGTTGATAAGAACAGCTCAGAGGCAAAGTATCATGACCTTTAACCTAAGATAACTGACAATGTTGGTCTCAATCCAATACACAAATGAAGTGAAATGAACAATAGAGCACGCACACATTATTTATTTTCGGCCGTTGTCATGTCCATGAACTCGTGGCCGACGTTATCGAGATGCAGCTTCAAGTCCCGATACACCCGCCGTGTAGAGAAACAAATGCATGTTGAAAATGTCGTGGCACAAATTCCTGAGGTTGATGTGGTGTGGAAGTTTGGAAAATGAAGTACTGGGTCTGTGTTGTCCACTTTACTTGACTGAGGCTCAAAACGACGTGGTTCGCCGCCAAAAGCCCTCGCATTGCTTTAGAGCAGTGGTTCCCAAAATTTTAAACTCACGGACCCTTTTTTAAAGACAAAACTTTCCCAAAGACCCCCAAGCGAAAAGGTACATAATGCATAGTATAAAAATTACAAATGAAAAATAAACATTCTGGGGAAGAATTATTTATTGAAATTATAACTTTTGTTTAAAATAAAATAAAACAAGTAATATAAATTAGCTACTTTTTATTAAACAGTTACAATTAATATACATATGTATACATATAGGACAGAATCGCAACATTAAGTGGTAATTCATTTTTATTCGTTATCATTAAAGTATCGTATTGTCATCCAAAACAATCGTGTCTATAAAATTGCAGTTTAACTGAATGAAAACGTGAGAAAAAAATCTTTTCAAGTTTTGACACAAGTCGCCAAAAGGGTTGCTAATTCGCCAACGTGGCTGTATTTGTAATTCTTTGAATAATTAGGTTTAATCCATTAATTATTATTAATTATAATTAAATTATTGTATTGTTATCCAAAATGATCATATGTATTAAATTTCAGCTCAATGGAGCGCTTTAAAATGTATTTTATTAACGAACGAAAATTCCACCAAGAAAATAAATAAATAGTGTGAGCTAATAGTAGGAAATGAAAAAATTAATGACTTGGATGAACTTGATGAGATGCTATGAGTGTATTTTTTATGTCCGTCTCAATTTTTGTGAGTAGCAACCGCAAATTCCCACAAGCCCTAGTTTTTAATCGATTTCCTTTTTTTTTCTTCCTTTTTCGTATGATGAGGCTCTTTGCGGCACTGAACCCCCATTCTACCTAATTGGAAGACGGAAATGTAGTCAAAAACTTCTGTGCCCAAAATGCAGGATATAAAATTGGGGCATGTTTTTGTAACCAGAATGTGTAGTATCCTTGTTCAAAGATTTGTTCAAGTTCCTCATTTATGGATATTTCAATAAGATACTCTTGTAATAGTATGGATTCATCTGTGTTTGGGATTTGAGCTAATCCACGCGCAAAAGGGTTCAACACCCAGTCGGGAATATCCAAGTAAATTGTTCTTATTTATTTAAATTTCCATAAAAATAAAAATGGATCAAAATTTTTTTAAAAATTTTATATTAAACCTTGTGCGCGGACACCCAGACATTGTTCAGGGACCCCGAAATCAATTTCACTTTTCCACGGAACCCCTGAATAATATCGAGGACCCTTGGGTCCTTAAGGACCACTTTAGGAACCACTACTTAAGAGTATGACACTAAGAAACATTCACTCATTCACAAATTATGTGTTTACAAAAATATGTCTTTTTATAAAATGAATAATGTAAAAACGAGTATATATAAAAATTAACTTCGTTCAACCTGAATGCTTATAAAACAAGTAACCAAAATTTGTATTATTTTCCAAGGGCATATTGATTAAAGATTATAAAGGTTATTGTAAGATTTTGTTTCTTTTTATAATTCACAAATCGTTAAAATTGGATATACAATGGATATAATAATGAATAAATAAATATACAATGGATTTAAGAAGACAAGGTATTTAAGATAATTTCAGAAAATGACGCCAAATCCACATATTTTTTTGTTTGAAAAATATAATATAAGCTACAGTAGGCCACAAAAGTGTTCGTGCAATTTCCAATAAAATTTGATGTTTTCGGCAAGTAAAAATTACATATATATATAATATATCGGAATTAAAAAATTTTATGATATCTGCAACTTGTTCTTACTAGAATGACATAATAATTTTTTTAATAATAGTATAACTATTATTTTTAAAAATTAATAATCAAAAAGCTACTTAAAAATTACGCCACAAAAGTCTTCGTATACTTAGCAAAAATCTCAACATAGCTTCAAATATTGTGTTTCTTTCTTAATTTGGTACTTAGTAAGATATATTTTAGTGTCACAACAACTTTTAAATGTCTTGGTATAGATTTAATCAGTTTTTGGTAAATTGTGCATTGATTTTCCTCCCTGCTTCTGTGATTATTGTTTTTACTTCCCATTATGTGTTTATATGTCACGTTTTCCTTTTTATTAAATCAAATTCTCACCAATTATATTCTACTGGGCTAAATGAAGTAATTGAGAGGTGTTTTCAGATTTTGGGGATAGTTATAGAGGCACCAGCGGTGTACATTGAGAGCAGTGCGCTTGCCGTCATTATCCTGTTAAAAAATAAAGTCGTCTCCAATATCCAAATTTTAGGTGGATAATTTGAAATTTCGTTTTAAAATATTTAAATAGAGCTCATGATTCTCAGTATCATCAAAAATTACCAAATTACCTAATCCTGAAGCCGATTTACACTCCCACGCAAGAACACTTCCACCTCCATAGTTCATTGATCCAACTAGATTCTTGGGATTAAGTTTCAGAAAACTCAAAATTGACAGAAAATTGATTAGGATAACAGAATATTAAACGTTTTTAGTCCTGATGGGTGCATAATAGTTTGTAAAGAATAAAATGAGGAACTTTATCCCATGAATTTATGTGGAAGAAGAATTCCTCCACCTCCATGCTGAAGCATGGATTTGGAGGTGTTCTTGCGAGAAGGTGTAAATCGGCTTCAGGATTAGATAATTTGGTAATTTTTGATGGTATTGAGAATCATCAGCTTTATTTAAATACTTTAAAATGAAATTTCAAATTATCCGCCCAAAATTTGGATGTTGGGGATGAGACTTAATTTTTTAACAGGATAATGACGGCAAGCGCACTGCTCTCAATGTACGCCGCTGGTGCCTCTATAACTATCCCCAAAATCTGAAAACACCTCTCAATTACTTTATTTAGCCCAGTAGAACATATTTGGTGAGAATTTGATTTAAAAAAAAGGAAAACGTGACATATAAACACATAATGGGAAATAAAAACAATAATCACAGAAGCAAGGAGGAAAATCGATGCACAATTTACCAAAAACTGATTAAATCTATACCAAGACATTTAAAAGTTGTTGTGGACACTAAAATATATCTTACTAAGTACTATATTAAGAAAGAAATACAATATTTGAAGCTATGTTGAGATTTTTGCTAAGTGTACGAAGACTTTTGTGGCGTAATTTTTAAGTAGCTTTTTGATTATTAATTTTTAAAAATAATAGTTATACTATTATTAAAAAATGATTATGTCATTCCAGTAAGAACAAGTTGCATATAACATTTAAAAAAATGTAATTCCGATATATTAATTTTTACTAGTCGAAAACAGAAAATTTTATGTAAATTACAAGTGTATGAACATTTTGTGGCCCACTGTGTATGTATATATTATTCATTATTAAAAACAATCTGTTAAACTTCAAATTTTTTCAGTCCTCTAGAGCTTTTTTAATTTAAGAAATAAGAAAAATTGGTCCAAAAAAGTTTGCGTTTTCATTACTTTATTTTTTCCCCTCCAAACAGAAGTATTCTTGATATATATCTATATATTGGGAAAATACTCTCATGTCACTCAAATTTTTCTTGAAAGATTGGAATCATTCTTTCTATTTAAAAATGCTCATTTGAAAATAACAAAGTGTTTTATAATAGATGATAGAACTGTACAAAGATTTATATATAAAAAGAGTTTGAAATCCAAGTTTTTGTTTGTTTTTAATAACCGAATGCATTCAAAACATTTTCACGTATTTATTAAATATAACTTATGAGGAATGTATTGAAATAGGCATTGCGAAATAAATTTTATAATTAATGATTTAATTTCATTAGCAATTATTTTCTTGTCATCGCCAATCCCAAATAAGAAAAATCACTAACCTGGTAAAAAATGAAAAAGAAAAAAACTTTCAGAAAGATGCATTATTAGTTCTCTAAGTTAAATTTTCCTTTTATTATTTCAGTAAACAAGTTTATAACTTGTTTGTTAAAATTTAAAAATCCATTCTTCCGAAGAAAATTCTAAAGCGTTGCTATGGCCATTAAAAGTAATGAATATTATAAATCATTGCATCAATACGATAGACAACGATTTCGATCAAAACAAATTTAAAATATTAATCAAAGAAAAATGTATTTAAAACAAGTATATCAAGCAAACGATAATTATTGCAAAATATATAGTTAAAACGTGTGAAAACAATACATTGAACTTAGATATGTATAGAATAATTAAATCATTAACAAGAAGCTCTATGGCATAAATGGAAATATTTCTCGAATAATATATTTTTTAATCTATAATCTTATCGAATAACAATTATTAAAATTTCTGTTGACATTGAAATGTCTTATTTATCCAACATATGTTTGTAGTAGCGAAGATTATCGTTTTCTTTTATTGTAAAAATTTATTTGCATTTATTTGTACATGAAAATATTTTCCGTGTTTCGTGCAAACGATTGATTATCATTTTCCTATTTTTCCATTCATATCGTTGTATTTAGTTATAAATTTTTCCAATTACTGTGGCAACATATTTCTAGATTGAAGTCTATATCTATAATTAGGTTTCTCATGTTAATTGTTATTCTACATTTTCAAACTGAATGTGATGCATTAAAATAAATCTTTGCTTCATTAGAAATTACTGAATATGTATAAATCCTATTTTGCAAAACTAGTGCGAAAAGTTGAATATTAAAAACATTATGCAAGATTCAAAGATGCCATTTAAGCATCCGAAAAAGAACACTATGCTACTGGTAAGAAAGAATTTTCATATTTTTAATTATGCTCATTTCTCTAGATATGTATTTTGTACTGTTATTTAAAATATTCTTATCTATGCCAATCAGAGCGGTGAATGTGAAAATTGTTTTGGAATTCCATATATAATTTTTTTATCTATTTTTTAATGAATAATATGCTAGTTTTTATCCGTATATATTTTTTTTCTTTTTGTATTTGCTAAAAGACTTTTGAGCTTTCGCGTGTATAAACAGGGATTTTGAGGATTTTTAATAAATATGGAAGTATTATAGATATTAAGTTTTTAGATTTTCCTCGTATGAAATTACTTTTAAAGTAAAATAAAGCAATAGGCGGTAAAAATTCGGCTTTTTTACATTTAAAAGAAAATATGAAAGAAAGGATTTCTACTAAAACGTGTTAAGGGAAGTCATATTAACACTTTATTGCAATGAAATAAGAGTCTACCATTTTATTCATAGAGTTTTTTTTTAAATTATTTAACATGCGTTAAACATATTTTTGATAAATAAATAACATATTTTTTAAATTTTGAGTAAGTAAAATTTTTTTAAAAGGGTTTGTTTTAAACATACATTGAGGCGCATATATATAAGAAGAATCTAGTAAATTCATGTAAGGATAATCATCAGAAAAAATTAGTGATTTTTTAACAATTCGTAAATTAACTAAATTCACTCATTCTTCAAATATTCGTGAGGATAATTTGCATAATTATTAATTTTTATATATATACTAGAGGAGCCGACAGACGTTGTCCTGTACACACATCTTAAATTCAAAAAATCCAAATTTTTATGAATAAGCTTTAACAATCTGGACCGATTTGAGTAGAATTTGAGTAAAATTAAAATTTCAAACACACTAATTACATCTGAATGTAATAATTCAATTAACACACGATTTATTTCAACAAAATAATAACACGAAGTGACAAAATATTTTCCTAAAATGATCACAGCATCAACTGTGGGTACCAAATTGAATTATAATAAAAGATTTTTGAATATTCGATAATGCGATCGTAGTGAAGTCTGCCGGATCCAATGTAAAACATTCCAATATCAACAATTTATAAATAAAAAATTAATTAAATAAACATTTCTAAACCAAATTATAAATCTAAACCACTCTCGAGTCCACTGGAAAAGACAAAAACTTTCATCAAAATCGGTCAAGCCGTTTAGGAGGAGTTCCGTTACATACACACGCACAGAATAATTACATATATAAAGATCATTTGAAAAGATATTAATTAAAAACGCTAAAAAGCGTGAATCGTCTGCATTTTCGTAACAATAAAGACCGGGTTTGGCCAGTTTGGCTGAAAATCAATTTTCGACGCCAACTTACGTCTTTTTCAATTCCTACTATTAGCTCACGATCTCTATACATATTTTATTTGTTTGTTTGTTTATTTATTTATTTATCATGGGAGAATTTTCAATCGTTAATAAAATACATTTTAAAGCGCTCAATTGAGCTGAAATGTAATGTACATGATTATTTTGGATGACAATACAGTAATTTAATAATAATTAATAAAAATTAATTCATTAAAACTAATTATTTAAAAAATTACAAATACAGCCACGTTGGCGACTTAGCGACCATTTTGGCGACTTATGTAAAAATTTGAAAAGGTTTTTTTCTCACGTGTTAAAGCATTCAGTTGAAAGGAAATTTTATATACACGATTGTTTTGGATGACAATACGATACTTTAATGATAATAAATAAAAAGTAATTACCACTTAATGTTGTGATTCTGTCATATGTATATACATATTTATATTAATTGCAACTATTTAATAAAAAGTAGCTAAAATAAATTTTTTCTTCGTTGATCTAAGTAGGAATTGATTTAAAATTTTTTTTATATTACTTTTTTTTGTTTATAACAATAGCGTTGTTACAACAATGCAGGTGAATAATGAGTTGTATTTTTTGAATGTTTTTAATTAATATCTTTTTAACTAATTGCGATACTGGACCGAATTTTGAATCTAAACCATTCTCGAATTTACTTGAACCCACACAAAAAATTTCATTGAAATCGTTCCAGCCATTTAGGAGGAGTTTAGTGACAAACACACGCACAGAAGATTTATATATATATCTTTATATATAAAAAATCTTCTCAGTGTGTGTATGTGACTGAACTCCTCCTAAATGGGTGGACCTATTTTGATGTTATTTTTTGTGTGGGTTCAAGAATGGTTTAGATTCACAATTCGGTCTGATATCACACAATTAGTTAAAAAGATATTAATTAAAAACATTTAAGGGGACACAGTACCCTGTACACATTTTTTTTTACTTAGATAGTTATAAGAATAAAATTACATGCACTGTATTCGAACACATCTGTAATAAACATTTTATAAGCAAAATACTATTTTTAAACAAACAATAATTTTAAATTTTTAAATTTTTAAAATTATTTAAAATTATTAAAATTCCTACTACTTTTACAAATTTGAGTATTTTTGATCCATTTTTTCCTGATATTCCTGGAAGTATTTCCCACAATTCTGTGCATGGGATTAGTATCACAAGTGATACTTTTATTTTTAGAATTTTTTTTCTCTTAGACACTATAAAAAACAGTAAAAAAACAGCTATATCTAACTTTATAGATTTCTAAAAAAATAACTGTTTCTCTAAATACTTATTCCATGCACAGAATTATCAAACATATTATTTAAAACAACCAGAAAAAGTTTCAAAATTTTATAGTGAATATAAAAAAGCCTTAGCATTTCAAACACATGATCATCATGAAAAATAAGAAGCTGAGAAAAAGCAGTTTAAAGTTTTTGAAATAAAAAAAATAATTGAAAGAGCTAAAATATAGTATCCATTCTAACATAGATTAAAATTCAAGTTGTACTAAGCATTTTTAATGCAAAATTCATGCTGAATTAGCACATATTAAAAAGGAAATAAATTAAGATTAAATGGAATGAAGTGATACAAACCAGTAAAAAAAAACATATATGTAACTTTATGGATCTTTTAAAAAATAGCTCTTCATATAAATCCTTAAGCTATGCACAGAATTATCACACATTTTATGCAAAACAACCAGGAAAAGTTTCAAAGATTTATAATGAATACAAAAAAAAGCCTTAGCATTTATATATATGATCACGATGAAAAATATAAAGTCGTGAAAAACGTTTAAACTTTTGAAAGTCAATAAAATACATGAAAGAACTAAACCTTGGCCTTCATTCTTACATATATTGCAATTTAGGTCATAGTCAATAGTTTAAGACAGTAATATATTCTAAGTTATTACATATTATTAAATAAATATATTAAAATTAAATGTATTAAAATATTACAATATATATCAAATGCACTAATCAATTGTTTTGAAATTATAAAACATTCATTTTATGTTCATATGATAATTGTAAATAAATATTATTAAAAACCACCCCGTTCATATGGGATTCCTTCTTTTTTAATGACTGAAGCATTTCGCCGCTTTTTTGCTAACGCAATTTTTTTCTGAGCAATTTGTCTTTTTCTTTTCCTCTGATAAACTCTACGGTAGTCTCGCCAAACAGCCAACATTTTTGACTGTTTATTTAAAGCAAGCCCATTTTCCTTTTGCAAATTTTCTAATGATTTTTTTGTACCAAAATTGAATTCACAAACTGCATCACAAACAGCAATAGTTACTCGACGCAGTGTCGCTGACGTTTCTTTTGAACATTTGCCCCATATGATGCTGTGAAGGCTCTCGTTTGCATTTTGTGTCACACATCTTATGCATCTTTGAAGGAGTTCATTCGAAGCTAATCTTTGATATATTGGCATAATTTTGGCTAAATGAGTTTCCTTCAAGGGTGTCTTCGCATGCTTCACGTGAGGACCCGGTACTTCACGTGAGGACCCGGTACTTCACCACGAACAAGAGCAGCCTGGAAAAAGCACCAAGAATCTTTTCCAGTCGGACATTTAAAATATTGAGGTTTTTGGTCCGTTGATATACTATGAAACAATGTTGCATAAATTGCAGTTTTCATTGCTTCTACGTCACCTTTGTTCGAGCGAATCGCATTTTGATAGTAACGTGACAATTTTTTAATTGTCTCTTCCTTTAAACTACCACGGGATTTCCCTCCCAAGGAAACACCTCTTGCCCGTCATTCTTTAACAGCTTTTCGTAAAGATGTACCTAGCCTCTTGCTAACATGGTTTATGCACTCTTCTTTCTTTAATTTTATCTCAGGACCATACACTTCCTTAGTATTTAAATATTGATATGTTTTTGCATCACCATCTGACAATAGTGTCGTGTATCGAAAACCACTATCTTCAGATCTTTGCAATAATTTAAGAGCAGCCTCTTGTTCCATGGCACAAGATGATCCTACGTGCTTAATAGCACATGAAGATATATATGTCCTTCATACCACACATGAAATTCTGCTGAATTTTCTCCCAAACCAGATTTTGCGTGTTCACATTCAATGCAGCGTTTCGACATAATTTCAAAAAATCCATGACAAATCCAGTAAAAAGGTCAATCACGCAACCTACACCTATTTGAGATGAATGCCCCCTAGTCAACCAAGTACCATCAAAAGTAACATCTATATCAGTAATGGCACTATTACTTTGATAAGCACTTTTCACCTGACTTCGAACATCATTCAAGCTTTTTACTGTAGATCTAACCAAAGATTTACATAACTTTTTTTTATATATATTGAATGTTCTGCTTGAGAGTAAATCCATATATTCATTAACATACAAAATTTTTCCATAGCTAAATAGCCTTTCCCAAAACTTAAAAATGATTGCACCATGCGCATGTTTATGTCGAATGATTGGTTTTCAGTACCTTCACTGTCATAAATTCGTCTGGATGTAAAGTTACTTGATTTAATTATATCACAAGAAGTGCAAAATACAGAGATTTTTCTGGAAAATCCAAGCTTTCCACCAATGTCAATTTTTAGTGAATACGATTTGCAAACATCACACAATAAGTTTTTTAAAAGTCCTTTTAAAAACTATACATCCATTATCACATAATGAGGGGCTTCAGAATTTTCACAATTTAAATCATTCAAGCAGCTGTCTTCTAAAGTTTGGCATCTCATATTTCTTTCTGGTAATGCTGATGAAATAGAAGTTTCATCTTTTCTGAAAACATCAGTTTCATGACTGTAGTGTTCACTGCACCATCTCTTGTTTCTTTTTGTTTACTAACAAGACTCGATCGCTTTTGTCTAGGCATGATGAATTAAAGTGTACTTATTAATAAAAAGATATTCAAACGAATATTTAAAATTATAAAGAAATAAATTGATTATGTAATTGGCTTTGTGAGAGAAAAAAGCCTTTAGTTTTAATACTAATGGTTTTAGAATAAGAAAAAAAGGATGCAAAGCAAAATGGAATAACGTTTCTCTCTTGCATAAAAACAAACGAGATAGCGTCTGCATAAGAAGCAGACGGCATGTCTTTTAGTTTCGGTTTCGCTTCAACATACTGTCAAAAAAATTTAAATAACTCGCAAAATAATGCAGCTACAGCTACCAAATTTTATAAACATATTTAAAAAAGTCACACAACTAAAATAAGGCAATAAAAAAAAATTCGTTAAAATCATCATTTTTAGGGTAATGTGTCCCCTTAACTCAATATTCACCTGCATTGTTGTAACAACGTTATTGTTGTAAAAGTGACATAAGTTGGCGTCGAAAACCGATTTTCAGCCAAATGCGGGTCTTCATTGGTACAAAAATGCAGACGCGAATAATGGTTTTTAGCATTTTTAATTAACATCTTTTAAAATAATCTTTATATATATAATCCTTCTGTGCGTGTGTATGTGACTGAACTCCTCCTAAACGGCTGAAGCGATTTGGATAACAATTTTTGGATGGGTTCAAGAATGGTTTAGATTCACAATTCGGTCTAATATCACAATTAGTTAAAAAGGTATTGATTAAAAACCTTAAAACACATAATTGTTTTTCCCCTGTGTGTTGTTTATTCTGCTAATTCGCGGCAAGAAAAAAAGAAATATGAGGGGAGAATTTTTTCTGATATTTTCACCATTCTTAAAATTGCAATCTAATTTTTCTATCAAAATCAGGCAAAAAATAATTACGGAATCGGAAAGATTTCTTTCGCCACGATACGGTATATATCTTTATATATGTAATTCTCTTAAGTGCGTGTGTATGTGACTGAACTCCTAAACGGCTGCACCGATTTGGATGATATTTTTGTGTGGGTTCAAGTGGATTCGAGAATTATTTAGATTCATAAGTCGGTACGATATCGCAATTAGTTAAAAAGGCGCCTAAATTATGTAAGGGCGCGTGATTGTTCATAAAACAAATCATGGGCAATATTCTTGAGACCACAGTTTTGAGCGCCAAACTTCAAGGTGAAGTTGTACTTCTAACACAGATCCCAATGATTCTTTCAGACTCACCTACCCATTCAAATGTTTGAAATTTCCCATTCGCTTGGCATTTGCTGTGACCATTGATGTGTCACAAGGTCAAACAATGACAATTTGTGGTTTAGATTTAGAAAACCCTTGTTTTTTGCACGGCCAATTATATATTGCACGTCTGAGGTTTGGCAAACCATCGCATTTGTTTGCTTATTGTACATTATTGCATTGTACATTCAATGGCATTACGATAAATTTATTTTTTGTGCATTAAAAAATATACCTATTATGAAAATACTCGAGTTTTATCTTTTTTACCCTTTAATCAACACAAGTTTAAGTCTCTATTCAGACTAGCTTCTATATTCAACTTAGTTCGTACTAAATACATACTCACACGCAATTAATAGGTCGAATTGTGGTAACTGTACATGTGATGTCAGGTATTGTAATAACTTTCTTAATAAAAAAATTCATCAAAACGGTTTAGTTTGTTACAACTTATTCAGAAAAGTTTGTAATTTTCGGATTTAAGACGTGTGTACAGGACAACGTCTGTCGGGACCACTAGTATATATATATATATATATATAATCTTATTTTCTACAAAATCTAAATTTTAATATGCTTACCAAAAAAAAGTTACGTTCGGATAAGTGTTTTTTTTTTCTGTATTTCTTGACTTTACTTTTTATTTTGTACGAGAAACGATAAGTATATATTAAAAGGAAGACAATTACATGCATCTAAAATTTTAAACTATAGACAATACTGGCTTGCATCGTCAATTGTAGTAAGTCATTTGTGGAACCAGCTTCCAGCAACCGGTAAATTTCCCTGACAACTAAATTTTCGATTCATTTGTGAAAATATATTATATGATATTTTGATTCTCCCAGAGAGAGAGAGAGAGAGAGAGTTATATATTTTAAGAAATATATACATTTATTTGAATATACTTCTTATTCGTGGGACCTCCATATAACGAACTTCTATTTTTTGAATTTCTCTAATTTGCAAATTTTTCCCTGAAACCAAGAAATTTTACTATTTTCTCACCGTAAAATAACATCCAAATACCGAAGTGCATTTTCTATTTAACGAGATTTTTGTCTTGTGATTCGGTTTTTTTCTCCGTATTAGAAATATATTTCAGGATATATTTGAAATTATTTTCTCTTTTAGCACATTTTATGGTGATGAATGACGAACTGGTTTTACCAGGTGTAACTCACATAGAGCAATAAAATTGCCGCAATCTTTCAAACAAAAAACTCATATTAACAGATTTTATCAGTAATTAAATTTAAGGGCGCATGTTCTATATTGTACACTGAAAATTATTAGTTATAAAATAGTGTATGTTTAAAATTACTTGTAAACTTAATTTAGAAAATGTCATTGAAAAATACCTTAATTTTTGTATAAAATTATTTTTGAAGTTGGAAATACAGTGTATTCTTGAACAATGTTTTTTTCCTTGCACTTTATTTTTAATGAGTAAGATGTATACAATAAGTAGAAATTAATTTACAAAAAAGGTGTGAATAATTACATTTTTAAATAATACATAGTGTTTATGAAATTAAAGTTTTTAAAGTGGTTTCTAAAGTATATTAAAAAAGGAATCTCTATTTAATGAATTTTCCGCATAACCAACTTTTTATTCTAGATTTATTGACTTCGTTAGATGTGTGACTGTATTTAGAAAAGAAATGATTTTTAAATCAAGTTAAATGTATTACGTAATGAAATTTTACAGCTCGTTTTAATGCTATTATTAAGAATTTAAGTAAACATTAGCCTTATATTTGTTATAACTAAATATATCATTTAGTTCATTTCAAGTTCAACTGCATACAGAGTTGCATTATTAACGAGAATTGTGCGTTCTTTTCTAAGAAAGCAGCTTGTGGGAAGTGGGATGTTATTCAAAAAATTACGTCTTCGGCAAATCGAAATATAAGAATTCAAATGATCCAAATTGCAACGCAACAAACGAGCGAAGAAAAAAAATTCGCGTGAACGTCTCTTCCGATTTCTGTTTCACTAAAACGCAGATAAAAATTTAAAACGAGCAAAAGTCAGAACAAAAAAAGTAGATATTCACACAATGAAATTGCCAAAGAACGACGTATACGCATTTCGAAAATCTCACTTGAAAATCGCAGCCGCCAAAAATTTCCATTTTTGATTCTATTTGCATATCTCTTACTTTTTTTCACTCTTTTTCAAGCATTCCCAGAATATATCTACCCGTTCCCCGAAAAATTTAAAATTCTGTTCCATAAACTAAAAGATTCCACAATGTAATAAAAAAAGAGGGGGTTTCTCCTCGCCCAAAATGCCGATAGCTTATAGAAAGAGTTGGTTGTTGTATTGTTTTTTTGCTTCAGAGTAACCAAAGTAATTCCTCTCTTTGTTCTAGAACGAGAAATAGAAAGAGAGAGAGAGAGAGAGAGAGTTCGGTGGAAAACAGCAGTTTGAACAATTGTTAGGCCTAAGGGTTTGCGTTTTATTGCTCTTTCTATTTGTGATGTTATTCGAAAGCAAACGATACATCAGTAAAGGATGAAAAACAAAAGGAATTATCGCTGTGTTCACAGATTTATGAGAGTAATACGTAAATTTCTTGCAAATACAACGAGATTCTCAAATGAGCAGTCCATGAAAATTTTATCATTGACAACAATAGACAAATTGGAGGTGGGTTTTTATGTCCAAAAAACGATGCTCTTTTAAAATTGCTGCTTTATTCAAACTCTAAACAGTGTTGCCACCCAGTGTTACTTTTTGTTAAATATATAATACATTTTATTTTCTTACTGAGTTTATACAACTTATCCCTTTTCCTCACTCAAAGTTATTTGCAAATGATTTACTTGCGCCCGGAATTGATAAGTAAAGTAATTGATGCGTTTCTTTATATGTGTCTGCGTTGGTTACTGAATTTATTCGAATTATACGTATCAATTTTATCAAATACGTCTTTGTGAAATAAATAACTTCTTGACGTCTACTTTTCCTCGAGAAATTCACTTATTCATTCATATTTTAAAGTATTATCTCTGTGTTTTCTGAAAATTTGAACTTTATATTACTCTAGAATATAAAATTAAACAAGTTTTATGCCGATACTCATTTTCCAATATTCGACCAACTATACAATCGGAAACATTACTTGTATTCAGAATATAACAGTGATATAGTTAGTAGTCTTTGTTTTATCAGATAATTAATATATCTTTCATTTACTGAAATATTCCCTCTTTTGCGAAATTATTTTGCATTATAGTCTATATATATTAACTGCAAATTAAACCAAATAATAGTGTAATGTCAAAAAAACAAGGATTTTAGCTACTCTCTTTTATAAGGAGAAAAATTACATATTTCGAATGAGATTATTTTCTCCGTGTTGCCAGTTAAAATAGTTTAATTATTAAACAAAGATTTTGTTCTTTTTTTACAATTAAGGATAAAGTTTCATTCTTCAAAAATTGTTCTGCTTTTTTCAATTTGAAGTATACTCATTTACTTCGATTTATTTTTAATTCATGATATATTATTTTTTCAAAGTATATATACATTAATTTCTGTAATAGCTAACTAAGAGATTTCATTCTGATGTGAAGCCCCGATTTAGTTGCTAACTTTGGGTTTAAAATTACGAGTTCTTATAGCTTGTAATATATTCTCTCTTTGTTATATTCAAAAATAAGGAAGCAATATAGTAATATTTTTAAGTAAGGCCCTGCTTAAATCAAAAATATTTTCATTTCAAATTCTTGATTAAATTATCCACTTTTTGTTAGCAACTTAGAATAAAATTATTTCATTTGAAATTTCTTGCGTTCCAAATGTTTTGTAACCTTTTTTTCTCACCATATAAAAGTATAAGGAGGTGGGATGAAATTTCCTTAGCAATGATTTCATCTTTGTAAATTTTAAGTTCAAAAAATGAAATTTTTTTGTGGCCCTTGAAAATGCAAATAAAAAAAAGTAACTGCAAATTGAAAAAGATACTTAGTGTTTAAAGATACTTAAGGTAATTCAAAAGATGTTTAAACTTTTGTTTTATTCCTTATGCAAATTATTTTATTCCTTTATTTATTATTTGCAGTATATTAGCAAATCAGCTTATTAGTGTTTAGATTAAAATCGATAAAGTAGATGAGATTGTTAAAATTATATATAGGTAATGAATTTTCATTATTTTCTCGGGAAAAAATACAGTATTATGCTGGTGTTATGTAAAAAAAGGTAGAATGCTAATTGATGATAAAATCATATATTTCATTTCATTCCCTAAAATAAATTATTACAAATTTATACAAATTTTTATAATCTCTTACCTGTAACTTTATTAGCTTGCAAAACGAAATAGTTGAATTAATTTTTTTCTAATGTAATTGATGTTTGAAGAATTTAACAGCTTGATAAGACATAAAACATATTGTCTAATTTCAAGCGATAAAAATTAAAATTCACGTTTTCGGAACAACTAATACAGTTAAGAGGTTTGGAGTCATACTGTGCGTGATATTTGAATTGAGCGGTCGAGGTTATGTATGCAATTATTGAATGTTCAGCATGTTAGTTATCTTAATATTTAGTATTGAATACTTTTAAATAAAAAAAAAATTATAGTAATTTACTTTACTGTAAGTACTTGTAATACTGTATTCATACCGGGCCTCTTTTGTTTTTGACACCCTGTAGTATCAATGGGTATAGGAAACAATCGGAGACAACTTTGTGATTTACAAGAATACACACAAAAACCTTAAAGAAACAACTTCAAATTAAAATTAATTCGAAATATTTGTTTCTAATAATAGATTTTTCCTGTAACAAATAATGCCTCTAACTGATCTAGGGGAATATATTTGCCGATATTCTTGACCAAATAGTGCTTTAAACTACAGTCTTTCGCCAACAGCCCTTGCTGTAGCTTTAATATGATGTTAATATTAACTTTTTTTTACTGGTTCATGTTATAAATTAATCATTTCAAGTAATCTTTTGACTTCCATTTGGGAGAGTGAGCACTTATTAATGATGAACTTTGAAGCTTGTGCTATTGGAGACACACCTCGCAATTTTTCTTTTTGCAGAAAGAAATTATTGCCAAAAATTATCTTTCATTTAATCAGTTTCCAGAAAATTAGCAAATAATAATCATTCAAAATAACTGTTAGCCATGCATAAAAAAATATTGCTTATTATAACTTTCCAATCAAATCTCATATTATTCAATTTATTTGTGATGCAATTGTGTTTATATTATTTTAAAATGAATAAAATAATTATAGGAAATATTCAAATAATTCATACTGCAAACTTTAATTAACAGAATAAAGTCGTGGAAACATACTTTTAATCTCTTCTGTTATCTCGATTTAAGAGAAAATTTTACAAAACCCAATAACCCTAATGCCAAAACACATGCATTACACAAATCCCAAAAGATTGTGCTCCAATTTGCGATTTCACAAATTACACTCCCCCTTCCCTTCCCCTTCAATTTTCCATTCCAAGTTTTAGAACATCCCTTCCCCCACGCACGCCGCTTCTGCAAAACATTCATTTTGCCGACGAACCCAATCGTCGTCCAACCAATCAGGAAACGCCAAACGACCCTTTTCTTCCGCAGCCGATAATTTCATAAAAGTCAGTTTCATTAACAAGCAAGACTTCATCTCCCCTTTGTGATATAAAGCATAAAATCGAAGGTAGGTGCGTCACCTCCCCCTCCTTTCCCATTCCTCCCTTGTCATTAGAAACAGTAGGGGGTGAATGAGAGAAAGGGGGAGGTGGAAAAGATATCGAACATTCAAACAACCATTAGAGAGCCTCCAGCCCCGGAGAATATTCTAATTATTGTTGTGAGGCCACTTGAAAATAAAATGACGATTTTCGAACGCACCCCTTTTCTGATGATGCGAGGTGCACCCTCGGTCGAGAGGGTCCTCCCCTCACTCCCCCTTTTAAATACCGAGATGAAGTTTATGCACATCGATCCCTTTGATTACGTACTTAAAAGATAAAAGAAATGATTTTGTTATTCGATCGTCAGTTTCGGGTGCCTTTCGGTTTGTCAGATCTGAAGGAATGTTTCGAAAAGGAGTTTCGTTCGTTCTCTTAAAGTTCGTTGCATTTTGGGATTTTCGAAAGAGCTTGCTGATGTGACGGTTTTACTTTAATTACGGAGCTCGGGAAACGCGAAATGCCATTAAAAATAGATTTGGGTACTGTGCAAAAGAGATAAAAAAAAGTTATTTCAAATGTTTGTTAGATACTGATCTAATGGAAGATGAATAAAAAATTAAGTGGAAACCGATTTGCTTAGAATATTTTCGAACTTATCTGCATATATTTCTTTCGAATAATTTTTAAATATTTACATTAAAAACTTACATGGGTTAATGTATTGTAGACTGATTTTCATATACTTTTGATAAACTGTATATTTTAATCAAACTAAGGGCCTAACGGCGGACCAGCCCCATTTTACAGATTATATAACTGTTCATACTCATTGACCAAATTGTAAAACTGTAATTTACATGTATTCTGGAGCTCTACTTTTTCTTGAAATTTAGTATCTTTTCGAAAACAATGTTCCTAATCACCCGTTTAACTGAATTTTTATTCTATCTTTGCTTCTGCACCTTGACAGAGTCACATACAGTTGAGCGCGAGTAAATATTGTTTTCTTCGATGTTACACATAAATCAACTTTTTCAAAACTCTACCTCTGGGATTTATTATTAGTCATGACAAATGCCAATATTATAGGGAATTTTGGCCGTTTCAGTACGAATGGTATATACAAATTCCCTCGAGAGTCCAGTGTGATTTTTAGTATACACATAATTTTGCCTTTTTTATTAGCTGATAAAATTTCACTTTGCAGTATATTCTTCTGGATATTGTTCACTGCCAATCTTGGGCCATTACACAGTCCATCAGTAATACATTTATTTCTCAATAGCATGAAAATGCAGCCTAATTTTAAATTCAGTTCAGCGGATGGCATTCCCAATGGAGTGAGTGAGGATAGATACTATAGCATAACATTTTCTTGATGATTATCATCGTCTCCACCGAAAAAAAGTGCTTCATCAATAAAATTGCATGTCACAACATCACCTAATAATTTTGTTAAGATAGAATTATTATTTTTTATATACACTCACTTCCAAAAGTTAAGCACGGAGAGAAAAATGCTAATTTCCGGAAGCAAATCAGAATTGAAGAGGATGCAATTCGCTGCAGAGGTAGATGGAAGTATGCAAATATGTTAGGTAACAGCCAATCGTGCTATCATGTCAAGAAATATTCAAAAAGGGCAGTTTTATAAGAAGCCAGCTTTATGAAGGGTTACAGAAGTTGATTGTAAGTGCTGATAGAAGGTGTTTAAAACTTTCGTACAATTTGTTTTCAAGACATACGTGTTTCTATGACTTCCAGAAAACGAATGGAAGATTCTGAGCACTGGCGTTCTGTGGGGCACATTGAAGCCAGACAGTCGATCACAGATGTTACTCTTTAAATCGGCGTTCATCATTCTGTAATTTCATGTTCATGGAAACAATTCCAAACCCCACAGACAGTTGTTCGAAGGCCCGTAGGCGGTCGCCCAAGGGTTACAACCCCCGTGAAAGATCGATATATTGCTATTGTAGCCAAGAGGAATCGCAGAGTGACTTCCACACATGTGCCATCTATGGTTACAGCGTCCATTGGTAAGGCTATATCTGCAGCTACTGTACGCTGAAGATTACATATGAATGGACTGTATGTCCGAGTACCTCGAGTTTGTGTTACTCTATCCGTCCAATCAAGAGGGGCACGATTAAATTGGTGCCTGGAACATGGCAATTGGACTGTGTCTGACTGGGACAATGTCATGTTTACTGAGGAGTCAAGATTTTCTCTGGAGCCAGATGGCAAGCGTATAAGGATATGGCGTAAACAAGGAATACGCAATCAGCCCAAAACATCACCGAAAATCATGCATTCAGAGGCGGAAGCATTATGGTGTGGGCAGGGATTTCATTAGGATACCGCACCGACCCTGCACATCTTAAAACGGGGTTCTGTGACGGCTGTCCGATAGCGAGATGAAGTCCTAGAACCCATTGTGAGATTGTACACTGCAGCAGTTGTTTTAATGGACGATAACGCAGTCCCCATAGAGCTGACATCGTCGATGACTACCTGGAGAGGGAAGGGATTACGCGTATGGCATAACCAGCATATTCGCCTGACCTTAATCCCATTGAAAATCTTTGGGATGCTCTCGGCCGTGCTGTATCTTCACGTTTCCCACCACCAGCCACTCTTATTGAGTTGGAAACTGCTCTACAAGAAGAATGGCGATTGCTTAATTCTGCGGTGGTTGACCACCTAATTGAAAGCATGGTCAGAAGGTGTAAGTTTTGCATACAGATGAGGGGGATCACATACCCTATTAATGTCCTTTTTTCATTTTATGTTGTTGATTATCACTTTATACATAAAAAAAATTTTGTTTAATTCTCCAGTAGGACATTATCTGATATTTTATAAAAATTTAATATTGTTGTCATTTCTGTATATAATTATTGATACTGTTTCAAGTATAAATATATATCTACTTTACTACCAATTTTTGTGTCAATCAAAGCAGTATTTGTTGATTTTTTTTGCATTTTACATCTTCGTGCTTAACGTTTGGAAGTGAGTGTATGTATAACTTTTTTTTATATGTAGACATGCTTTCATATACAGTTTTGTACATGCTATATCAGTCCTTGTATATATTCTGTTCTCAATTGTGCTTGCTTCGATCGCAAATATAAACGCTTTCCTTCAGTTTTCAGATACGCATTTATGATGTAATGTTGTGTTAATATTTGAGCTTGAAGTGTTTGATTGAACTGAAAATTACGCCTTATTGTGCCAATTTGTAACCATAATATTGAACAGGGTTTACTGCCTTTTTATTATTGTTCTCGTGAGTGAGATAAATACATAAATTTAATACATCATGAAAAACTTTATTTATATATAAAGAGAGGAAGATAATTTTTTTTGTACTTAGTGCCAACATGTTGTTGCTTTTATTTCACGAATTGCAACTGACACTGAATTAACCGTTTGAAAAATGTACTCAAAACACGTTACCAGTTTCGTATTAATGAGCTGCAGCTTCCGTATTTGCTACAGTAAATATTTCAGAAAGTTATCCAATGCAATAAAGGTAATCCTATAAATATCTCTTTTATTGAAAAAAAGAAGAGTCACGAAATATTATTTACATTTCCATCTATAGGATAGTTAACTTGAAAAATTCGTTACCCTTGAAAGAAATCCATACAGGTTTTAAAAAGGATTATATATTTTTGACTATCGATGTGTTTTTTTTTTCACGTTTGATGATAAATGAATAAATAAAGCCGAGAGAGATTTGAAGCGGAACATTTTTAAGCAGTGGTTTTAGTCTTGATATTACTAATGATTATTTCATATAGCGGTTCTTATACATGTTAAATCTGTCGTGTCTTAAAGTCCTCCCAATATCGTGGTGTTGCAGAGATGAAAAACACAGTGGCATCTCAGATGTCAGCCTCGTCATTCGACCATGGTTCAAAAGTACAACCTCCACGGTCAATAGCTCTTTTTTTGCTTTCGGGTTGATTTGTGTAAAATACTGTAGAGATTTTTTACTTTTCTTCCAAAAATATTATCTAAGTTTGTTGAGAAGTCGAAGAAACAGAGCAATTGCAAAAAAAATTTTGGAACAAAATTATTGTAATATAATCAGAAATAACCTCTTAATGTTTACACTCTGTGTTACAATCGATTTTTAAACAAAAAACAAGAATAAAATGCTTCGTTGTTACGAAGGCCTCGATTAAGCAGCGTGTATCACACATTTCCTTAGCCCTTCATCATCAGTCGACACAGAAAGCCAATCAATGAGACTGTTTCTCGTCAAACTAACAAAGAAATACCATTAAGGAATCCGACTGCGTTCGGAACCGTGATTTTAACAAAAGCGCATAAATGGATAATCTTCATGATATTTAGTGTCTCTTAGATTAGAATACATTTATAAAATTGTGTTAAAGACATTATGTCAATTATTTAAATACAATATTTTGGCGCACAATTAACTTGGAATAACCTTTTTTCAAAATGTTCTCCTTTTATAAAAAATGCTTCAAAACTAATAATAGTTTGCTTATATAAAGTAATGACTTCTCTTCCAGAGAGTCTAAACTAGGATTTTTGAAAAATTCACATTATTTTCAGTTACCACCAATTGAATAATTATCGGCGTTTCTTACTTAAAATTTCTTTCCTCTGTGGTACTTAAATATGGATAAATCCACTTCTAAGTTATATACTTCAAGAATTCTAGTTGAGCCTCTGTACAGAGGTCTGAGTTATATACAGCAGTGTTTCTCAAACTTTCAATACTGGCGACCCAATTTTCAATCATAATTTTTGTCGCCCCCCCCTCGTACAACAATAATGTATTTACTGCAATAAAAATGCACTTTGAGAGAGAGACGCTAAAGTTACAATACGATCTTAATTATAAACCGTACAAATTAATACGATAAGTATATTAAATTTTGTGTATATGTAACTTTTAAGTAATATATATTTTAAGAAAATTACTTAAAATATATATTGCTTACTTATTATTATGTTATTTTTCTTTCTCTAATTTTCAAATTGGAACAGATCGCAAAATGATGTATTTAATTAAAGATTTATTTCCTTCAGCATTCATTTCTCAAAGTACAAATAACATTAGAAAAATAGTCTAGTCTATGTAGCTCTCTATCATATCCACCACATCTGGCATTATAGGGTACGTTTGCGTGAGTCTGGGCAACCTATCGGACGTCTGGGCAAAACATGTAAAAATGCTTTTCCTCGTACAATTCCAGTCAGTTTTGGTCGACTCGATACTCCTATAGCTACCGAATCTAGCTTGAATGTACATTTTTTTTAAAATTTACACGTTAATTATAATTCACGGTAACAAAGTATTTACGGCAGTAGATTAAAACAATATCATACATACATTTTTAAGTCGTAAGCAAACATTCGATGATAATAAAGAATCAACAAGTACACAGACGAACGAGCATGGTTCCGAAAATTAAATCAAGGCGATATTCTCAAAAATACTTAAATTTTGGATTTACCACTACTGAAGTAAATGATGGGGAAAAAGCCAGCTCGTTATGTGTTAAAACTTACAAATCTGAAGAACAACATGTGAAAATTGTTTTTAAAACCATGTAAAAACATTTAGCTATGTTGGCAAAGAATTTTAAAAAGTATTTTCTGGATAAGGACAGCTTGGTAGCAAGTTACGAGTGGATTAGGGATCTATTTTAAGATACTCCAGAAGAGCTCTCAACTTCCGAAGAAGAAATCTTCATAGATTTCACATCCAGTGAAAAATTAAAAAGCAATTTTGTAATAAATCGCTCTTTGAATTTTGGGTGGAGGTGGATGAGGAATTATCTGCACTGAAAACAAAAGCACTTCGTATACTATTACCATTTTCAACATCCTACCTTTGTTAAACCGGATTTTCTGCGGTGGATGCTTTGAAGACAAAATATAGATCTCAGCTAAATATAGAAAAATAACTCTTTAAGTGTCAATTTCTGATATGAAACCTTCCATTGAAAAACTTTCCTCTACAAGACAAGCCCGTGGAAGTCCCTAATAATTATTAAACTTTTTCTAAATTTAGTAATAAGATTGATTGATTGAATATTAACGTCGCACTGTTCAGCTGCACGAGGGCTTTTGACGACGGACCACGTAATTTTGAACCATGGTTAAGTGACGTGGACGACACCTGAGCTTGCACCCCTCTTACCTAACTACCACACCACACCAACGGAAGGACGTTCAGTTCTAGACAGATTTAACGTGCATCGCTGCCCTACACGGCGGGTCTTTAGTGGTACTAGGCTCGAAATCGTGACAAAGCAAGCCACGATTTGATACCTATACCACTCGGCTACCGCGGCCAAATTTAGTAATAAGATATTATTTATAAAATACCTTCTTCAGTACTGATACATTAAACGTATACTGGCTGAAACACCGACTCTTCGCACGAGTTCATTTTTTAAAAAATAAAACATTATTCTTGATATAATAGCTGAACTGTAAGGAGAGTAAAACTGCGTGCCCGACATTGTATACAAAAATGTAAAATGATTTTTTTTTTAGATAAATGCTATAATTGTAAATAACTGCTTAAAAGAACTGTAATTTTAAACCTCACAGAATCAGCATTTAGAATTAATGTTAAATAATGAAAAAGAATATAAAATTCCGATGAAGAATAATTGTGTTACTTTTTAACATTTAAAGCGAGAAGATTTATATATGTTTTAACCCGGGAGCAAGCGCGTACTCGATACTAACGCTAATGGCATTGCGGGGGGACTCAGTCACCCTACTCATTTGTTTATAATTATATTTACTGTACACGATACAAATCGGAATTCTAGTGAATATTTTAATTTATAGAAAGCATACTTACCTTCTTTCAAGGACTAGTCAATTCTTTGATGATTTGAGAAAAAATCCAATAAAACTGAACTAAAATGATTCAAAAGTACAAGACCATAATAAAGGACGCAAACCAGACACTTTTCACTAATATTACAGAAATGTTAAATCAATCAATTCTTTTCCAAATATCATAAAACTCTATTATTTACAATTTCCCTAAGCGAAAAGCAAACGCATGAAAGATGGGACGGAACTAATATTGAATAACCATACCATGATTGAAGGTCAATCAAATGATTAGCAAACGTACTATGCAGCCAGGCTGAAAAGTGAATTATGTCTTCCTTTTCTTTTTCTGCAACTGATGTACAGTATTTCAATAATAATTACAGTGATTAATTGTTTATCTTCTTAGAATTTTCTCAGGGTCTGGGTTTCCTTTTTCTTTTAACGAGTAATATTTTATGTTAAAACGTAATAAAAAAATGTCTCATTGAGGAAATACAGCAAATAAAACAAAATGTTTTTTTTTCTTTAATTTGGTTTTGGGATCAAAGATAGCTATATGATGACGGAAAAAAGCCAGATAATAAGCATAAATTATGTCAGTGTTGTTGTGTGTATTTTTTTTATTATGGAAGAAAGCATTTTGTTTTACTTCTCTTTCCGGTAATTTTTTTAAAAAAAATCTTTAAATTTTCGATATGCTCGCGCCCCCCAGGGAGGCGCGCCCTACACTTTGAGAAACACTGATATACAGGCAAAATATTATTATAATAGAAGCATTTTCCATGAAGGGAGAATGTTTTGAAAATTAGTCATTCTGTGTTCATTTTTTGTCGAAATATATTGTACTTAAATAATCTTTTATTGTAATAATATTCTTAAACAATTTTATATACATTTTCTAATCCAAGTGACACCAAGTGACACTAACTACACTCCAAGTGACTTAAATCCAAGTGACACCAAGTTTAATATGTGTAAACACCAAGTGACTATCATAAATATTATCCATTTATACACATTTGCAAAATCACGGTTCGGAACGTAGTCGTATACCTTTAAACTTCTCTGCAATGTATGAGTAATTAGCTCGTATTTTAGTTCTTTAGCATGATTTTATCGTGTTCTCTATAGATTCTTTTTCTCCCAACGAATTCATTTCCCAAAGTTGATGAGGTAAATGTATTGAGAATTGAAGTAAACTTGTTTTTCTTGCGATTCATTACTATACTCTAAGTTGCAGTTCAGAGAAAAGAATTCATTGGCCACATAAAATACTCAAACGGCTTAGATGTAGGGGAAAAGTATTAAAATTTAAAGTCTCAATATGAGGTTGTTGTTGTCGTGTATGAAGAAGTACAGGGGCTTTAATTAAAAAAAACATAAGTATATAGTCACATAGATAATGCCAAAGGCGTGAATCACTGCCGTGGCTACATCTTTGAACAAAGGCAACATTATTGAAAAAGTTTAATATGTGTAAACTCCAATATCTTTTCTTTCTATGTTCGGCTTATAATTTTTATCTGGCTGGTAAAATGTATCATTAAAAAGTTTTAAGATTGTTTAAAACGCTCATAAAGGATTTTTTTCCATAGAATTACATAAAGTATTCTTAAATTATGTAAAATAAAATAATTAGTACATTTGAAAAGAAATGCAATGATTACAAAAAATCCGTTTTAATATTTGTACCCCCATGAAAGTTTAAAGGTCAACATAAATATGCGGGCTTTAAGGTGGCCGAGTTTGTGAAAATGCCAGGTGACCGAGAAAGGGATTAAAAGGGAATAAATACGAGTTTTTCTCCAGAAAAAATTGTACTGCCCTTGTATGCATTGTTTTTTGAGAACAGAATAAAAAATTGAAACACTGAAATACCTTTAAACGAAGGAAAAGTACGCACTTACGAAGACATCGAGCATTTTATACATGAAAACTAAAATTAATGAATACATACAGTAATTTACCTGTTCAGATACACATCAGAAAAAGATTTTATGAAGGTATAAAGCTGTCAAAAATAAAAATTAAGTGGGAGACTTTACAAAAACTATCTTTTTTTAAAGAAATGCGCAATGTGTTGTGTCTTCCGTACTGCACTCTTCGTTTTGCTGCTTCTCTACGAAGACGACGAAGATAAACTAAATACATTCTTTTTAAATACTGAAGGATGGTTACGATAGCCTTTTGTCCCGAGGTGAGAAGCATTGAGTCGATCGCGGTCGACAAGTGGACCACCAAGACATTGTGGAGCGACCGCTTTCACTGTATATTTAGGTGATGTTGGCCCCCACATTTGGCAGTATTGATGTGGAAAATACAACTGAAAATATGTTGAGGAAAACGAAAAAATTTTCAAAATAACGCAATTTTAAAAGAAGCACTTTTTGAATTAAATGGACGAAGGAAAGTATCCTAGCTTAAAACAAAAGCCGCATTTCATTTAGCCTTGTTCTTTCACTTCGTGTCAATCCGCATTTTAGCCGATGAATATAATTAAGAAGACATATTATTCCCATTTCACAGATGACCACTTAGATTCCAGTGGAAGATTAGCAATTAGTAATGTATATATCTAGATATGCAAGATTGGGGTGGACAATATGCAGACTAAGTGTTCCACTGAGACTCTAACTATGAGAACTAACTTTAGATGAAACTGATTTATTTTTTAATGTATTTTGAATTATTTGATAATAAATGCATCATTTGATGTTATTAAATTTGTGTGTATAACTGCCATGTTTGCATCTTGCTTTTTTCTTAAAACGTAGTTTTAAAAGAGTAATTTTTTTACTGTAGTTATGTACATATTTTGTATTTATTATTGTTAGAATATAAATAGTGTTGAGCTTTTTTAGCTCATCCCATCTACGCCACAGGGTGGACCGCAACACCTTGAAAATATTACAAGTAGACCATACCGTTTAAAAGTCTGCCCACCCCTGCTTTAGTCCCTCACAATGGGAAATTCTAGGAGTTTGTAACGTTAATGCCTTCATAATTATTCGGCATTTCTTCATTAGCTAACAGCAGCAAAATATTCTGCATCAATGTCTACCTAAGTATAGTTTTTGAACAACTTAATCGCTTTCTGCATATCCAGGAACACTTTGCTGTTTTTTCAACCAGCAAGGGTACGGCCGAGTTATCCGGGTTATTGAGTGCTGAGTTTTCGAGACTCTACTGTATTGATCTTTAAGACTTTTATTTCAAGTGTTTGTACTCTTAAGCCTTAAGCTTTGTCAGATTGTGTGATAAAGTATAATGACTTTAAATATAAATGCTTTGTTAAATTGGAAGCCATAACATTTAAAATGAAATTAATACGTTTTCATGCTGAAGAATATCATCAAGTTAATATATATATCTCACCCTTGAATCTTAAAAATTGATTTAGAGACATCATTCTTCGGACCATTTGAAATTCCTTTTGGGTACTAACTCGCGTGTCATTCGTGTCGTTCTTCAAAAGCGAAATCAAAACACAAGTTACTGGAAAATTACTGTGAAAAAAAATAAATAAGCAAAAAATGAATTAAAGTTAACAAGATCAAGATTGGAGGGGAACGATAATAAGAAGATGTAGTGAAATCTTGCCTGAAAAAAAATAAGATACAGAGAAAAAATATAAATGGTAACCTTTATTGAAAGGAGGAAGAAAAATCCAAACTTTCTTCCAGGATGGTACTATAGGGAACTAAATTCCCTGCCCAAAATCCCGCTATTCTCGACACCAGTTAGATTACGAGCTCCAGCGTTGGGTGTGAATTTGAGAAACACGTCACGCAAAAGGGGGGAGGATCTCCACCTCTCATCAGGGCTTCCCAGAAGTATCCCCCCTCTAAATTTACCACCAGCGGTTACCCGGGTTGTAGTCCCGACAATTAAATTATCCCCGCCGAATCCAGATTAATTTCGTAGGGAACCACAATTTTGGGTTTGCGCGTGCATAAAATTTGAAATCTAATCAAGGGCTTGCGGTTAAATGAGAAGCAGGGGCGTCGTCTGACCTCCGCCCATGGGAGATATCCCGTTATTATTGCGCCCCGTTATCTACTGCAGCGGTTTTGTCGCCGTCCTGATGTGACAAGCGCTCCCTATCTTCCCCGGTATCTTTGTTTTCCTAAGTGCGTCCCAGAGATGGTGGCAGAGAATTAGTAGCAATTAACATTCCATCGTATTAATTCTGAGGTGAATGGACGTTATTAAATTCGAAGTAAAACATGTCTTAACATTCAGGGAGTTTTCCCCACTGTGATCCCGAATGAGAATTTTAATCTAAGGTGAACCAAAAATTCTGAATGGGTTTGCCATTTTGTGAATTGCTTAAAACTCTTTCCTCTGTGCTTAATAAATTTGTGCGGAAGTTGTATTTAGAATTTTAAGATTGAGCTCCGGTTTTATGGGTAAATTGTATTTGCCTTCAAAGAATTACTTAATTAAAGTGAAATTAAATTGAATTGAAAATTGTTTGTGATTTTTATTCCGCAGGAATTAAACTTAATCAAGGACAATTCGCAAAGCACAATGAAGAATATTTTGAACTTTAAAATATAAATGATTTCTTTCTTATTCGAATGCTTAATAATAAAATTTGACAGATTACTTAATAGTGTTCTGAAAAAGAAATTTATTCTTTCATATTTATCTTAAGCTTTTTGTAAGCTGTATTTTTCTTTTTCACCTTTATTTGCAGATTTCGTTACCATATTTTTATTTTAGTTGTAATTTTGCACCCTGTGTTTGAGATTTAAAAAATAAAATTATTTAAAAATCCCTTTATTATAAAAACAATATAAAGAGGTTTTAAGACATCAAGCTAAATGGAATGAAAATAGAGGGACTTTTTTTTAATTCAAAAGCTTGCACGTTGAAAATTTTAATGGTTTTTTAAATAATAAGACCACAATAATAAATTAAAATTATCATTAACACTGGTGAAAAAGTATTTGTATGTAACATGCTTTAAAATTTATACTGTATTCTGAAAACCTTATTAATATTTTTATTAATCTCAAAATAGACTTAAATCTTAACTAGCATTAACAGAAGACATATCAGTAAAGCTGATGTATTTATTATGGCCTCTAATTATTTTTTTTTTAAAAAAACCTCTATCGTGAACGCAGTTTATGCTAAATGAACTGAGCGTTTAGACACAACTAAAACATAGGTACGTGTCACTTTTTAAAAGAAAAGTAGCTGATAAAAAATAATACTATTATTTTTACTATTCAAAACTGAGCAAAATGTATGAAAGGATTGAATTCCGAAAATTACTTTTTCTATTAACTATGAACCCATTCCTAGCATTACACTTAATGTCCTACACCTAATGTAAGGCTTTCAATTTGTTTTGTTTTAAAAAGGTCACCAATACATGTTTAAGTACTTTGATTAAAAAATTGAGAATATATTTTATTCTTAATTTTAGATTCTATTTACAGTTTTTTAATATTTTAAATTTTATTCTTCATGGATTTTAACTGAAATTCCTAAATATAGAATTATCCTATCCTGTTTTGATAATATTTAAGAGTCAATGAATACCCAAAACTGGTTTTAGAACAGAAAGTTAAAAATCGAAATTACTAAAATATATATTTTTGTGTTTTAGTTGTTACAAATTGAAACAGATCCTTCTCTGCTACTGCTTGAAAACTTTCTTTTAAAAATAAGAAGAAAAAAAAGTTTGTTAAACTTTTTGTGATTAACTGACATACTGATAAAGAAGGTATTATTAAAACTATAATTTTTGCTTTTGATTTGTTACTAATATGTTAACTCCAAAATGTAAGTAAAAGGATTTTACTGGGCAAGTTTGTAATTTTAGAATTTCATATCTATGGTTAGAAGCTGGAGGAAGCATTCATCGGTTTGTGATATAATTATATTTTTAATTCAAGATTAAACAGGTAGTTAAAAACATTTGGTTCTTTAAAATTAGGGGGGGATGAAAGACAAAAATAAATGATTTACATATGAGTTAGCTAAAACTACAACGCTTTGAATTACAATACACATACAGTCCATAGAAATTTTTGGTGAGATTAATGTTAAACGTTATTGATAATTGGCGCTACTAATTATACGATTAAAGTTTTAGATAATTTAAAACAATTTTGTGTTAAAGATTCATGTTATTTTTTAACAAGAATTTTTTTAGAAGTTTTTTTTAGTTTTATTAGGGTTTTAAAATGTCAATTTATTTGCCCAAAATGTTCCAAAAAAGGAAGACAAATTATTGCTTCATGTATTATTAATTATTGTATAATGCTTAATAGAAGACTGAAATAGTGGAATTTTATTTTAATTTTCTTTTTTAAAGTTTTCACACTATTTTTTACTTTATAATTGTGGAACACAAGAAACACTAAACGCTTACTTTTTATAAATACACTCTCCATGCTATGAAGAATGTTTCGTTTAACTTAAAAGAATTTTGCTCATACTTACAAAACAAGTTCATGTTCGTATATCTTTTCGAACGGTTGTGGAATTTTTAGTGTGTGTGCATATATATATATATATATGCACACACAACTTGAAGTATGGTGTAATACTTAGTCTTACATTGCAATGGGGACAGAAGATTATCTTTCCATTTTTTTTACTTCTTAAGAAGCAAATTGCACATTGCCTTACCAATTCCTGTTCTTTATCGAATATTTCCAAGGATCTAAATTTGCGCCTTCAATGAAAAATTCTCGCCTTCAACACAAATAAAATGTCTGATGAGGAGCATTTCAGTACCATGGACAAACTACACTTCTTAAAAACACTAATAACCTCACAATAAGAATTAAAAGTATGTTCAAATCAAAGATAGAAAGAAGAAAATATCAGTGCCCATACAGCGTACGGGAAACCGGTTAAGAGGTGAAGAATTTAAAAATCATAAACTCTTACTAGCGAATTAAATTTATAAAAATCATTAAAAAATGTTAAATCATTTCAAATTTTAAATATAAATGCGAATATTTCAAAACTATGGACGCTTGAGAACTTTTTATGTATCTTGAAAAAATAATTCAATGTGCGAAATAATTTAATTAACATGTTTTGAAGTCATGGAAGTTATAATTAATAAAATCTTAGATGCATTGTTAGATTTTCAGGATGTGCTTTAACAGACTTAACCAGACAAATTTAATTGGTTTAGTAAATGTTATTAAATTCACTCAACCCCAGTGTCCCATTGCAAAATGACTAAACGAACCCTCTCGAATTGTTATTGCGGAGGTACAATAAGACTCCCCGACATCCCTTCTTCTCATACATCCCCCTCCCCTATGGTCAATTGGATTGCTCACTTGATCCTCAGCACCCGCTTTATTTTTCGGGCGCACAGATGTCGCTTACCGAATTAGGATCGCGATGCAAAAACCCAGATGCGACAAAGCGCGAAAAAGGCGAAAATAATAGGTTCAAACCCTGATCCTGTTAGCAGGCCCTCTCATGGTGGATTAATGAAGGGTTTTTTTTTGCGAATGTAATTCATTCAATTATGGAGTGAGAGTTGTAGCCATCTGATCCTGGAGTCCAAACCGCTCCAGTTCATGTGCGAGATTTGTACATCGGACGATTTATATCTGTAGGGTTTAATGAATATTCGAAGTTGAACATAATTTATATAAATATTTGCATGCAGCTTAGCTGTTATTTTGATTAAGATTTCTAGGGTTACTCATCTCTTATTAAGTAAATTATTGATATAGCTAAGGTTATACTTTTGGTCGATAGCTCACTATATATACACAACTGTGACTTTAACATAAAATATTTTGCAATCAAATTTAATTACAAACCAAACGAATCCCATCCTTAAGTATTTAGAAAAAGATTGTAGTAAGAATAATTTAATAGAACGTAACGGAAATTACGTTGAAGGCGTAAATGATGATTATCCTTTGTTTGGATAAATCATTATTTACTCCTCCAGTTGATTTAAGAATGAAAGATATCTTTCAGTCCACAAAAATAATTTGCCATATTTGGGACATGCAATAAATAAAATGAGCATTTTGTTTTGATTCCAGTTACAAATTTATTCAAATGCAGAATTAATGCGCATATTTAGAACAGTAGAAAAAAAAGTACAGAAAATAATTAAAAAAATAATTCAAACTATTTTTGAATAAATGTTATACCGGAAGTTGATAAAATTAAGTTAAAATGAATAAAAGTTATGATGATTTTCTCATTCTTATTAGAAAATTCGCTACATTTGTCCATTTGTTTTTCTCAAGTCTAATAAATAAATAATTAAAAGTACCAGTTTCAACATTTTAGTTAACTTCAAAACAAATTAAACACAAGTAAAAGTTATTAATAAGATTTTATAAATTAAAAGAGAATAAAATACACTAAAGTAGTTCAGTTCTAGCTAAGCTAGTTCAGTTTAATCATCTTTATTTTGGCCTACTCTAATTGCCTACGTCACCGACAGAGGCAGCTATAAATGACACCATAGATCACGAACTGATTGAAAACTACGTTTTGTATTTAAACGAAGATGAAGGTAAAAAAAATCAAATTACTTAGCGGTTTTATATTGATTTTAAGATCTAGCAAAGCTTAGTTTCATATTTCTTATATTTCTTCCAGTCACTTTTTTGCTATTAATTGTTGACAACACTTAGAAAAAGTTTAGTTAGTGTCTTTCAAAGCATCTACATATTTTAGACATTAATTTCAATCAAGAAACTTATTAACTCAGTGTTTTTCAAACTGTTGGGAGCGTCTCTAGGGGGGGATAATAACCCAACATAGGTGGCGCGAGCGTATCAAAAAAAGAAAATAAACGATTATTTAAAAAAATTATTACTTTAAAAGAGAGAGAAGCAAAATAAAATATACATTCTGACATAATAAGGAATAAAATACACATCTACACTGATATAATATATAATACTTAAAAATGTATCTCTCACTATTTCATAATGTATTTGATAATTAATTTATCAATTCTAAAAACATATTACTTATACTATTAACTACTATGCTCTAACATAGTACTTATCCTATTACTTAAATTGGCTTCCTTAAAATATTTATTGCTTAAAAGTAATACATACAAAATTTAATACCTTGGTAATTAGTACGGTTTATAATTAAGATAGTATTATAGCTTTACATCAAAGTATATTATTATTGCATTCAATACATTGTTATTGTACACGGGGGGCGTGATGAAAATTATGTTGGGTCGCAAATGTTGTTGAAAAGTTGGATCACAAGTATTAAAAGTTGTATTTACTTGAAACATATTCCGGTTAACATATGACTTAAATATTTGTAATGCAGAATTTATTATTAATAATTTTTATTTTTGAATTTTAAAAAGAGTAGATTTTATAATTATAGTAGCTGGCAAACTACAACTCGCACTAAAGGTCTTTCTTTTTGAAATACGTTTCCACTTATTAAACGATGCTAATGAAGCTTACACTAGACAAGCTTTATAATAACTAGCATTTTTTACATTCTATTTTGAAGTCTCTCTGAAATCTAGCTTTTTGTACTGGTTCCTAAAAATTTATCTTATTTTGTAGATTTTATAGTTTATTAGCTTTAAACAATTAATTTCCACAAAGTTTGTTTGTAGCCGAGTGGTCATGGTCACGAAATCATGGCCGGTGAGTAATAAGTTCGAGTTCTGGTACCACTGAAAGCCCGATGTGAAGGGGGGATACGCATTAAATATATCGTGCAATATGTCCGAAAGGTGGCGTTGTGAGGAAATTTGGAGGATGGTGTGCCAGCTCTGGTGCAATAGCAGTCACTTGATCGATGTTCAAAATTACGTTTTTTTTATTATTATTTTTGTTTTGTGTCTCTCTTTCTCTTTTCCCCCTCGTGTCCTGTGTCTGTGTCAGGGTCTTTCCTTCTCCTTAGAAGATAACACCTATGTATATTTGTGTGTTTTGTATTTGCATTGTAACTGTAAAGTCCTTTTTCTGTATTCTTCCTCCGTTCTCAAGAATTTTAGGGGAGGGACCTTTTTGTACATGTTTTTTGTTAAATTTGCAAATAAAATTTGTCGGATGCAGCTCTAAGCCCTTTGGGTGAGCTCGATTCTCTGGAGAAGGTAAGTAAGTAACAAAAGCTTTTGCTTCGAAGCGTGACGTTAATAAATAATCGGCTAAGTCCTAGATCCTTAGGGAATGCTTTGGATATGTGTTATATTTATACAAGTTAAATTTTCATAAGCTATTAGTTCAATCGAACAATTCCATTAGTTTTACAGGTAAAATAAAAAAAACTAATATTCATACTAAGTTTATTCATTTTTAAAAATCAACTTTACTTCTCACGAATTTGAATTATGTGCGATAGGATTTGATCAAAATATATAATGTATTTTCTGCCTAAATCAAAGAAACTTTTAAGTGAATGTCAATATTATAATTTGGTTTAATTAAATATGTGTCTGCAGGATTCTAATATACTATGCTTTCTTAATGATTTGATAATGTTGTAAAAAGTAAAATTAAAGAGAAAAAACAAAGGAATGACAATATTTAATAATTTTGTTGAAATGGTGTTATGTTAAATACGTTTTTATTCTTCAATTAAAAAAGTAATTCTCCTTTTATGATTTGTTGGTGTAAAAAATGTTTTTAAATTGTTTATATAAAATTCAAAAAAGAAAAAAAAATATTTAGCACTTACATTAAAATGTTGAAACGTATATATAGTTGATTTTTCAAAATTATTTGATAAAGTTTTATGCAAATTTCTCTATATTTTCCTAGAAAACTTAAATTGAGATATTTGTTTGTTCTAACTAAATATTTGCTTAGTTACAAAAAGGACGCACAGCCACAATTACATGTTCTAACTAGTTTTCAAAGTGAATTTAACAAGAAAATCACAGAATAAAAAAAGTCCGAGTAGCTTGAACAATAAATTAAATACTCCAGAATTTTATTCAAACAATTTCCGAAATCAATTTTCGAATACGATCATGTTTCCTCGTTTCTTATTAATTCATATTCAGAATAATCAAAAAATGTAACATCTTTAAATTACAAAATGGATTAGAAAAACTAAATAACATTTTACTTCCCCACTTATCTATCATATTTACCACCCAAAGCAATCTTCCACTTTTAAAATCCAATTTTCAAAAGCTCTTTAAGCAGAGAGAGAAATAAAATCTAGACAGTTGAAGAATTAGCTACTAGAGGGCGCCACAGTGGCGAAAAATAAGAGCTGCAGATTTCAGTGAATGGCGCCTTGTGTGCGTTTTCCCCCCAATGCCTCAAGGGGACGAACTCGAAGTCGGATTTTAAACAGATTAAAGACTCTACTTGTAATTGCAATAATAATAATAATAAAAAAAGTAGATACTCTTATCAAGGTTGAGCTTTAATTTATTTTTTTGAGTGTAATCAGTATTTGTAGAAGTTACTAGAATATGTTTGTTTTTTGTCCGAGGATGTGTAAGCTCCTTTTATGCTTTTTTTTGTGTTCTTTTTATTAGTTTTTTTTTACCCTTTCTTTTTTGCGAACTTGGTACAAGATTTTATTATGAACCTCTGAACTTTTAAGAAAGCGACTGGCAGAAAATGTCTTTTTTTCTTACAACTCGTTCGCTTTTCATTAATTTGTTCAGGCAATTCATTTCAAGATATGTGAAATACCATTTTTTCCTCTTTTTCCTTTTATGGTTCTTTTATAGTATTTTCTCCCTTTCTTTTTTCGAATTGTAAAGAATTGAAACTTTCATTATAATTCAACGTTAATTTAGTTTTCTGGATATTGAGCACATATCATTCATGCAGTCGTTATTTAAAATGGTTTTTACTTTTTACATGTGTTTTATGTGTCGACTCTTTTTCTGTTCTCAACGAACAAAATATTGTTGGATAAGTAATTATATTTAAAAGCAGAAAAAAGTAGTTATACTTTATGATATAATTATAACTTGACTTTACAATGACGGTTTCTTTGAGATTTTATTGAATTTGCTTCACACGTGATGTATATAAAAGCAAAAATTGTTGCAATGAATCTCATTCCGATGATAATGACACAATGTTTTTGATTCAATTGTCCAAAAATCTACGTCACATCACATCCGTTCAAGTGCTGGAATTCACATACCCTGGGGGGGGGTGGAGATCGCCTATATATCTTGCTTATTTTCCCATGTCATATAATAGTACAGTCGAATCTCTATATTGCGAATTTTTCTATACAGCGAACTTTTTCTTGGAACCAAGAGCAATTCACGGTTTTCTTCGTAAAATAACCTCCCAATAGCGAAGTACATTTTCTATATAACGAACTTTTCCTCTTGTGACTCAATTTTTTTCTCCCTATTTTTCTGGACATTTCAAGCTCTTTATGGAGATCACAAATCTTGCACTGGTTTTATTAGATGCCTATCTCGCCGAGAGTAATAGAACCCTCCCCCATTGTCCACTTCACTGGACATCTTCGATAACCCCTTTCACCCTCAGTGGAGTTGTCTCATGTTCTTGAACTAGTATCCGTTCATTTGTAGTGTTGATCAGTCGTACTGGTAACTTCGTTTTTAGTAGCTTTAAAATGTCAAAACGTAAGTGCTTGAGCATCAAAGAAAAAATTTTAATTCTTCAGAAAGTGGATAAAAGCGACAAGAAACTTTCCTTGCAGTTTTTCTATCTTTTCTTTTTTTAATTTTTTGATAAGTAAAATATACCAAATAAATATATATTAATTTACAAAAGGTGTAAATAATTAATTTTTTAAATATATAGTGTTTATAATTTTAAAATTTGCTTTATATGGTTTATAAAGAAAATCCAAAGATGGACCTCCATGTAACGAATTTTTTTTCGGGTTTTGGGGTAGAGGTCCGACTGTACTTACTAATTTTTCTCGTTAAGCTAAATTACTATGTTATAATAAATTTTGAAAATTATTTGTGAAATTAAAATTTCACATCAAACTATCTAGGAAGTATTCTAAAAGCTTTCTGCATAAGTAACGTTAATTATTTATCTTACATTCAAAATTTAAGTTAACGTTATTTCTAATGTATTTACTGTCGTGGAAAAGAGATTAATTTTCTAACAAAGAAAATATTTTATACTTCATTTTAAGCATTATGATTATATTTTTTCAAAATAGAGATAATTTAATTTCGTTTTTCAAGGCCTGTTTTATGACTTTAACTCTACTAGACAAACTTTAAAACTATTAAAATGTCTAATTAACAATTAGTTTTTTTTTTTTACAAAAAATTGTGAAGTTTCGTGAGTTTGAATAGATATTGTGGTGTAGTGTCTCTTACATGGCTTGATATGAAGGAAGCTGTTCCAATGATGTTTAAAACCACTCGTACATAAATCTATTAGATGTATGCAAAAAGTTTAGCAATGTCTGGGGACGCGCACTCACTTTACGCATGCTGTTGTGATGAAACCAATCATCAATTACTTAAAAACAGCTTATAAATGCACGTTTACGGTATAGCAATTGTGAAAGCATTTGAGACAATGTAAAATGGGAACTGAAAAGGCATTGTTTTTGTTAAAATTCAGTAAAGATGTTTATTCTGCGACATTTATGCTGATGATACAATTGACGACAACATTTGTCGTCAACGGCTCTGCTCTTAATAGAGAGCAAGAAATAATATATACATCTAATGTGAGGTGTAAATTAACAGCAAGGTGATTCACACACAAATATATACATAAAATAATTTCCTATCTTCGTACATATATTAATAAAATTCAATGTATGTATGCAAAATATGCTATGTGTATGAGTATATACGTAAATGGGAAATTTAATCAGATGGTTTTAAAAGGAAAAATATTGTATACTAATATTTCCTGTTTTTAATATTAAAATTTTGTTAGAAAATTCTTCCGAGGGCTATTGCAATTGTAAGACCGTAAAGGATGGATTACACAAGCATTCAGTTCGTATAAAAGAAAGAATGATGCTAGTATATGCATATAATTAGCATTTAAACGCAATGGAACGACGCAGGAGACAGAAACGACATTTCACACTCTGTATAAAAAAAAAAGTTACGCAGCGGGTTTCTTAATCTGAAATCGCATTTGAATGTTGCTGGTTTGGGAGAGGATCATGCAAGGCTTCATATAAAAAGAAACGGCTACCAACCCGTGTCAGAATTCGATTGTGATAGGATTAAGGTCTATCGATATTCTTACTTGATTGGGTCGGAATTCAATAACCGTCATGAGAATATCGAATGCATTGGTTCAGGAAGGACCCTACTCAATGTATTCTCTCTACTAACGCCCGAGAGAACCCTTTTTGTGACGTCGGCATTGTAAGATCACACAGCATCTCGAGTCAGAAAGTGGGATTGTTTGCAACGCGAACAGACAGTGCGATGACATCTGGAGCAGCTCGAACTGTCTGAACGACGACTCCTCTTGACGTTGTAACATAGAAATGCGTGGCGATAGTTGTGTCCCCAACGGTAAAACTGGATACAGGACTGAACCACTTAATCTATGGGCATATAGCATCGTATAAGCGAATTTGTGTCTGGAGGCTTTGAGAACGCATGTGGCCTGCTTGCATGCGATATCATCATATAGGCTGTGAATCTGGTATGACGGTATAGGCCTCAACCTGCGACCCACCGAGCGCTTTTATGTGGCCCGGTCATGATCCATTGCTCTGAGAAATTCACATATTTAAAACCAATGTATCAGAAATTTGGTGGGAAAGTCTTTGACAAGAAATCAAATATATCAATTTTGCTTTTTTGCTGTCGATGTCGTACAGCTGCGAATTGATATTCTTTTTCTATTTGTAACATTTACGGTTAGTGATAACAGACAGCAGTAGAGTAGTGACTAATTTTTAACAATCTTCCATTCCTTGCAAGCGAAAAATATTCGAACGATTTTGAGGCTGACTGTTTTGTAGTGAAAAACAAACATAGATATTATTACTTGTTCGATTTGTCATGAAAGTGCTGTACTTAAAAGTACAAGTAAACACAGACATCCTTCAATGGCACTTTATTTCAAAGATCTCTATCAAGAGATGTAAATATATAGGCTTTATTGAATATTCTTTGCAACAGCAACAAAATGTTTTGTCTGTGGTAATGTCACAGGAGTAACAAAGATACCCTATGAAGTTTGTTATATTATTGTTAATCATATGAAACTGTTTACTGGTGTAAAAATTGCGAAGGAGTGAAGGAGCGTTTCTTAAATGCTTCTAATTTAGTGTTAGTGACAAAATTAAAAAATATAAAAAAATAATTAAAAAAGTAAAACAGAAGTTATATAATAATTTGATCAATTTTCCACATTTTAAATTTCCAATGTTATCTTGGTCTTTAAGCATCCCCTTCCCCCCGTTTAACCTCATGTTGCAGCCCGCGTGAAAAAAAGGTTGAGTACCACTGGTATAGGCAGTTAATGGGTGCACGATGTGAACAATTTTTGTTCGTATTGTTGGGAATCTAAACAGCCAGCGTTACATTTCTTAGATCTCAAAGTCAGGGACTGTGCCGGACTTCGAGGTCTTGTAAGACGTAATATTTCAACAAGGTAACGCATGCCGTCGTGTCTTGACATATCTCAACACAGAGGGTGTTCAAATGCTGCACTAGTCAGCACATTGTCCAGATATCTTATCCAATGAATACATCTAGTAATGAATTTGTGTGGAGACTGGCCCACTGTAAATCTCCAGCCAATTTAATTGATGAAGTGAAGCAGCATGGAATGACTCACCCGTATGTGTCAAGGCCAATTTCTCTCAATGCCTAACCTAGTCAGAGACGTTTTAGCGGTAGCTGGCATACTAATTTCTTTCCATGTATGACTTTTAATTACCTACACACCTAATTATGTGTGTTTTCTTCCTACTGTTCTATATTTACTTACTAAAGCAAACTCTCGTTATTTACTTTCCTTCCTGGTGTCTTATTTACATTATTAAAATATATTAATACCAGTATATTAAGCATAATTATTATAATGCGGTATGCTGGCAGGGACACAGTTGTAGCATCAAAATTTATTTCATACTATCCATTTCATATTCACAAAAATGTTACACATCCATAGAAATTTCATGCAATATTCTGCTTCTCTAACACAAGTGTGTATCAAAGGTGATTTCACACACAAATCATTGGTAGATCTCTTAGTAATCCATGAGACAATCTTATTTAAAAATAGCGATGAAGTAAATTTTACTCGATATAATAATCTAAATATATTTAAAATAAATATAAAATTATTTCAATGCCTCATGTAAATTTAATTTTATTAAATTACGGTTAGAACATCTGTGTTTTTTATTAAAATTGTCTAATTGATGTTTATTTTTCCATGTTCCCAGTTATTGATAAATTTAAGAAATTTAATGAAAACAAATATAAATCCTCATCAGCTTGATTCATTACATCTTGCATAAAATTTGACCATTTTTCTTTAATTATTTCGATTTAGTGTTTTTCGCTGTCTTAAGAACCTTATTGAAGTTTTTACATCTTAACTTTGAAACTAGCAAATTCGATGCCAGCTTAGATTATTGATTTGATTTATTAAATAGTTGCAAATACTTAGCTTTGGCTATTATATGTTATTGAGATTCTTCGTGGCACATGTATTCTTGTTTAATACTAAAAGTACCCTAAGCCCGCGTGATATCAACTGAGAGATAGCCCTTTTAATTGCATGGTTCGACAAAAGCAGACTGTCTCCCAAAAATTTAGCTTGGATTTTCTTTTTTTTTCTATTGTATCGAATATTTTTTTCTAGATCAATTTCTAATTAAAATGATATCAAATGCATTATTAGTTGCGAGATCTTTTCTAATCTAAATGGGTATGTTGCTGTAATAACTGAAATGAGACAATCTTAAAAGTTGCCTTAATTTATAATTAATTCAGGATGACCACGATAAAAATCTAAAATTTAATATCGCCATTAAAACATTTGTTTTACAAATCAAAAGTCAGAAAGTGATATTTTCCTATATTATTACTTAAGAAATTTTTTTTCTGAAATGTTGATCGGATACTTCACCCAATCATATCAAATTTCTCTCTTTCTTTTTTTTATTACAATGCGTTAAGTGATTTTTACACATGCAGCATAAGATAGTAATCAAGCAGATAATTTGTAATTATTCTGAATTAAACATATTAACAAGATCTTGTTGCATTTTTTGTCTCCAGAGAAAAAAAAGTTATGTGTCTTTGAAAGCCAGATACGCCTCAGAAACACCAGCAACCACCTCCAGTGTCAGCTACAAAGTTACGTTGACATTCCATTCCATTCAAAGAATAATTTCAAAAATTCCGCCGATCTGTTCTTACTGCTGCTAAAAGATCGCCTAAGGTCAGACGGTCCGGTCGCGGCTGAAGTCCTACCCTACTCCTCCAGCTCAGTTGCACAGAATTTAATTTCGATCCGTCTTTCCAGGTAAAACAGTTAAAGATACATCAGAGAAAGAGAGGGAGGGGAAGAGGATAGACGAAGACGCGTCGCGAACCAATAAACGACATTCCAAAGCCTACCCCAGATGGAAGGTAAGACCGAACTTCGCGTTCCATAAAATCAATTCCCAGCTGAGTAGGGTTACCACCGAAAATAGATTTTTTTCGCTATGTGGGATCAATTTGTTTGTGTCCATTCATTAATTTGAGGTACATGAATGAATAGAAGTTCGGTGACCCTTTTTTGTTTTATTTACTCATTGCCTCTCTCTTTTTTTTTGTTTCGAATATCTTCTGCTCCACCCTGGAAAGGGAAGCCTGCTTTTACCTGTTCTGCCCTGGGCACAGAAGGTCTCTATCTGTTCATCTGAAAGCTCACTTCTTCGTTCGCCTGAGAGTGATGTCACGGGATCAAATGGCCAGAGTGGTTGCAGGTTTGTAATGGGGAAGGGGAACGTCTAAGGTTGAGCAAACGGGCTACTGTGGGGATGGTCCTCGTTCATCTTCATTGCGCATTCTTCTGATGTCGTACTAGTCATTTTGCGGAATATATTTTTGTGCGAGTGGATTAGGAAAACATAGATCAATTTTAGAGGAAAAAACAACATCCCTTGGATTAGATTTTCTTATTTTGTTATTATCGTTTGCATGGCTCCTTTTACTTTTGGACTGGATAAATCGTTTGCAGCCATTGTGAATCAATAGAAATTAGACAAAGCCTTTAAGAAAAATATTACAAAGTCGTTTGGAATTGAATGGATTTGAATAATTTTGGGCAAGATACTGATGATAGCTTATCCTTTTTTTCTTCTTTTTTTTTAAAAAATTGGTTGATTTTAAGCCGAAGGAATAAATTTTTTGCTGCAAATATTTTTCCCAGGGAACTTGAAGGCAACTTTCCATTTTGTGGTCACAGGAAACTTTTTTATTTCGAATCTTCGTTAGTTATGGAAACGATAAAATTCTTCACCTCAAAATTTGTTTGATAAACCTAAGATTTAAGAAAATATACTTAAGAGCTTAAAAGAGGAATACAACCACTGGATTGGCTCGGTCTTAAATATATTAAAAATTGCAGGCAATTCCTACAGTTTTGAACTGTAGAAAACTTTTTTGGAACAACTGTTACTTGAGATATTATAGACAAAGTTTAACAAACAAATGCGAGTGAAGGAACGAAATGAATTGCTTAGAATCTTTGCGTTATAATTCATGGAGTTTTAAGTTTAATTTGTGTTCAATAAGATATCTTTCGCAAGACTTTTTGAAGAAAAATCGTTTACCAAGAGTAATTGAAATTTCCTTGGAGACCACCAAAATATTATGAAAGTAATTCTATAAAGGGAATTTCATAAATAATTTCACTCAATATTTCTTTCTGACAGTTAAAACTAAAATTTGATGTTTGAATTATATAAGAAGCACAGAATATTTTCGTATAATTTGAATTATTAGGTGATATTACTGAATAAAGTATATATTACATAAGAATTATTTAGTGCTTTCTCATGGAAATTTATGCAAAATATTTGACAAATTTTAAAGTTTACGACCGACTTGTAAAAAAATCAGTAAATCAAGGAAATATAACCAAATTTAACGAAATCAAAAACTATATAATAGAAATGTTTTGTTACATTTTATGCTCAATTTTGTGCAATGGAATATTTGATATTGAGATATTAGAATGAATCTGAAAATGACATTGATACTCGGAATTTTGTAATTTTATTTCGAGTAAAAATTTAAATAACTTTTTCTCTTTTAAAAAAAAGGGACGAATAACAGAATCTTTTAGATATTGAAAGAGTATAATGTGATTTTATGGCTTTTTTTTTCGTTCGGAATTACTTATGTTTTGTTTTGAAACTAAAAATCTTGTTAGAAATGATTTTTTTTGATTTTTTTATTTTTGATGGAAGATTTATACATATAAATGAGCTTTTAGAGTCGATATGTATCACAATATCCAAATTAAAAGCATCCAGTGTCTTAAAAAAGGGAACCGAAATTCAAGATATAAGAAAAAAAAAGCAAGAATAATTTGATTTTAATTTAAATTGAAAGCAATAATTAAAGATTTAACTTGCTCAATTATTCGACAATGGAGACATCTAAAAATATTTATTTCAAGAGAGAATATGGATTACACGAAGATGCATGAAGCTTTCATAGATTAAGGCGGGAATTTCAGACAAATTGATTGAAAAAAATGCAATTTATAGTATTTATTTATGTTTTTAGCTTATAATAACTGAAGATTTGTATTTCAAAAATAGATTACCTCAAAATACTATTTTATGTGTGTAATAAAAAAAATTTTCTATTCTATTTCTGAATTTACAAAGAAAATAAATGAAACTGATGCAAAAATTTGGTTTTTAAACCAAAAAGTCCATTGAAAATTACAGTAATTCAGCAAAATTGAAGATAGAAGACCCCAAAAATTCCAATTTCAAAATGCAATGTCGGTTTTAAAACAATGTAAAACTAAGGTGTGAAACGATTGCGGTTTAACAGCTAGGGGGTGCTCTATCCCTTCGGCGTACCCCAGGGTGTTCCATCATCGTTTACTGGTATCGTCACCGACGCGAAAGTGGAGTCGTCACACCTGGTCGATCTACTGCCCTCCTCCTACCTAAACAGTATGGTACGTAACTATCTTTGTTTTGTTCATTTTCCATATTTTGACTCGATAAAAATTTCCGCGTTGCAAAGTATGGTTACTTGATATCTAAACAATCGTGTTCTTGAAATGCAAATTGAGTTTTCAGAATCTTTCCAGATTTTTAAGCAAATAACTTATTTTTTGTAATAAATGTATTTATACTGTTACCAATTATGTCTGTTAAATTAGTTAGTTGATATTTTGAAATTAAAGTGGCTAGTAAGAATAACACACACACACATGTATGCATGCATCATTACTTTTGAATTGTTTTTTAAAATTAAATGCATATTGAAAAATTTTGATGCTAAAAGTTTCACTCTGGAATTTGGTTGTTGATGAAGAAGTAATTTTTTGTAATTTACTTATTCCATAACTCCAAGACTTAACTGTTTAATTGTGGATACAGATAATATGACGCTTGTTAGAATTATATATATAAAAGGTATTTATTAATTTAAATATTGTTAATCTTTATATGTTTATATGCTTTTAAGTTTTATGTAATTCATGTTTCATTTGGTGTATGGTTTTTATTATACTTTTATGATGAAGGTGTAAAAATGTAATTTCTATGTTAAGTATATATATATATATATATATATATATATATATATATATATATATATTATTTCAATTTGTAAATATATTTTTCTATGTTATGTGTATAGTTAGTACTTTACCAAGAAATATGTGTTAATCCAGTTTTATATTTAAATTTTTTAAATATCTATATTTTTCTAGATTTTTTTAAATTTTATATTACATTTTATATTTCAATTTTTACATATTTCAATACATTTATTTTTGTTGTGCTTCCAAGTTTATTAAATTATTTTAAATTTATGTAAACATATGGAAGTATATTTTTATGGTATGAATTTTAGATGTTATTTTATTATAACTAAAGTGAATGTTTTGATATAGATATTAAGTTCTATAATTATTAGATACTTAATAAAAAAATTCTACACTAATATGAATAATTTTAAATTTATAAATTTCGAGACTGGCAACTAGGCTCAGTATGTATACTCTGTCTTTGCTCGGTGGTACATTATAATGGTATATGCAGCATCGATAGAAAATAACCATTAACTCTTTTTATTTTGCTTAATTGGTAGCCTGATTAGTTAGTTTATATTTCTTAGCAATTAATATTCTAATAATTGGTAGTGTCTTATAATCTGTTACGCTAGTATTTTAACAGTATGTACTACATACATGATGAACACAGTAGACAGTGACAAGGTTTCGAATGCAGGTCATTGTAGAGATTCTGAGACTTTTTAATACATATAATACTAGAGTATTCTTGAATAAGGAATACTTAAAAAATTCTAAAAAAGATTTTTTGTATTGCGATAAAAAGTTTCAAATAACTCTAATGCTTACAAATGTAATAGATACTTAGATAAACTTCAAAATAATAAATTTGGCAATAGTAAAATTCCTTTTTACAAAAGATGCAAAACTTGTAAAATGATCCATAATGATCAAATCAAAGAGGATTTTAAATTTACCTTCTGTAAAACATAACTGTATCTACTTATTGACATGTAATAAATGCCAAATTAAATATATTGGTAAGACATCTAATAAAATTAATATTAAAATTAATCAACATAGGTCAGATATTAAATACTTCAATAGTATTACAAATTCAAGTAAAATATAAATAAGTCACTTCAGCACACATGGCTTTTTGAACATGGTTTCACTCAATATTATTAAAGTTGTTCCTAATATTAAAGAAAGATTATATGGTGGGAAAATTACTATATTAAATATTATAATGTAGTTTATCCTTATAGACCAAATGTATTATACCAAGGAAAAAATATTCTAAATGCAATTAAACAAAATTCTCAAGATTATTATTACAATATTGGGATTAATATAATATATAATAAAAGAAAAACTTGAGAGGCTAGAACTAAAAGATTAAGTAGAGACAAAAAAGTCCTTACAGATAGAATTATAGATAGCTGTAATAGCTTTGATAACAATTTTAATATAAAACACACACATTAAATCTTTTATGTTTGTACTCAGTAAGACAGAATTATGTATTACAGAAGATGTACTAATTTCACATTAATTTAAAGCTTGCCATGCTTTGTCTGTTATAAAGGGCATTCACAAATTTTTGAAACATAAACATAATATAAAAATTAATGTAATTAAAAATTATCAAATAGAATATTGTATACTTTTATATATGAATAAATCATGATAATATTAATTTTTCTGGCATTTTTAATAAACACATGTCATCTTTCCCAATACAAAATATTACTATTAAAAAGCCTTTAAATACAATAAAAATAGGTAGATCAATTTTAAACTATAATGTGCCTATAAAGTAAGATATCTTAATATGTAAGTGTAATGAATTTAAAGAATTCATTGAGATAAACATCACAAACATGTTGTTACTGGTGACATCAATATTGTAAAAGACAATCTTAGAAACATAATAAAAAAGGTGGTTTTAGATTAATGATTTCGAATAATAATAAAATTATAAAAAATCAATTATATAATGATATTGAGCAATTTATATACAAAATAGCTATTAAATATAGTATGCCTATAGAGGCATTCACAGAATTCAAAGGTACTATTACACAGCAGTTTAATACATATAACTTTGGTACAGATAGTAAAATCTTTTTTAATAATATTAAAAATCAGATTAAAAAATTGCAAAATAAATTTATTATAGTTTATGTTAATAAAGTGCCAGGAAATTTAGCCTTCATATGTAAATTCTATTATAATTTAATGATCAAAATTGCTTTTCACAAACAACTCAAATTAATAATAATTTTTAATTTCCACATATATTTCTTACTCCCAAAATTCATGAAGACCCAGTCAAATTTCGGACAGTTACAAATGGATTTAATACATATATTAGCAAAACAGGGAAAATTCTCCATGAAATATTACATGATACAATAAATAATCTGAAATCCACACCCATTCTTAAAAATAGTAAATCACTTATTGAACAAATGAAAGATAAAAAGATTTATTCAGTCTATATTTATGATTTTGAAGATCTTTTTAACTCTATTAATATTGATGATTTGATTAATATACTTGTAAATTTACATGAAGATAATTTATTTAATAATGTTAATAATGATAGATTTGGCTCACTGCTTAAGTTTGTATTAAAGAGTACTATATATATCATAAGGGTAACTATTATCTGCAGATTAAAGATTTGCCACAAGGTGGTCCTGCGAGCAACTGTCTTGCCAATTTATATTTACATTATTTTGAAAGTAGTTACATTAATAATTCTGAATTTTATATTTATCGTTAAAAAGATGACATAATTATTTTTGGCAAACAAGTCAATTTTATACATAACATTAATTTTTATCCACAATATCTTAATTTAATACAGACAAATAGTAACAACAATGAAGCAAATTTTCTTGACATACATATCAAAATAAAAGATAATAAAATAGTTTCTAATATTTATGATAAAAGAGAAGATTTTAATTTCAATGTTATAAATGTTCTCATTGGGAGAGTAATGTACATGTTTCTATATTCAGAAATATTGTTATTAATTATATACAACACAATAAATTTTTTGGTGTCAAAAAAATCAGAAATAATAAATAATTATAAACGTTTTACTAAATATTGCTTAAATCAGAAATACCCAATTAATTTTATTAATAGTTATATGAATAAAGCTATTCAAAATAGTAAGGATTAAAAATTCTGAGATTGATAATAGTTCATAACTAAAAACTTACATATTTCATAGTTATAGTTACCTCCATATTCTAATATTAGATAAAATTACTTATTATTTTTTTTTTCATATATACTCTAGTGTTACTAAAGTTACGGTAATTTGTAAATCTCTTATTAATTTTTATGTTCATTCTTTTTATACACTTTTGTTAAGTGCTACATTTCAGCCATTTCACATGATCTGGCAATAACATTTTTATTGCACTCAGATTTAGTGCTGGCTCTGTGTTTTTAAGTGCAATTTTTAGGTAAGCTACCTCTATCTTGAAATGGATTTAGATATTCCTATCAATTACTTTCAATAGGTTTTTGCTCAGTATTATTTATATAAAGGGGGAAGGTTGGCTGGCCAAAAAACATATTCAACCCCACTTTTATATAAATTATTTTATATATTAGCTGTCCTAAGACAGCAATGTTTATAATACTGCAGCATGAATTTTATTATTTTAATCTCGGTTGCTCATGTGTGATTTTCGTACTGTATTTGTGTTTTTCGAATGTGATTGATGGATGTTATCTCTTGTTTGTAGATAATAAGACTATATATATATATATATATATATATATATATATATATACAGTCCCTGGCCAAATTATTAGGCGCACTCCTGTTTTTTTAATAATTCATTGATTTATATAAGTATATATGCAATACTTTCGTATTTAAACATATATCCAATGGATTTTAAATGAGTAAATTTATGATGTGTTTTGTATTTGTATTTATTTTTCACACATGACAACACAAATTTAATAAATTGTCACACTAACGAAAACAAGTCATAAACCTGCTCGAGTTGCGTTCGCGTATACTTCAGTTGCGGACGTGTTTCTGTGGGTTAATGTGCTTTGTTTGTTAATTTAGCAGTTTTATTTTATGCAGTTATTTGTTTATTTCGTGTGCGGCGTTTAAATGATCAGTTTGTACACTTTCAGCATGGGTAAAAAAGGCGATTTTTTTCACTATGTAAGAAAGCAGAAGTAAATTCCCCTGTGAATGCAAAATTGTTTTCAAACCGCGAAATATCACGAAAGCTGAAAGTTTCTGAAGCTAGTGTACGACGCATAAAGAAGAAAATTGAGTCAGGGGAAGAATTGAGCCCAAAAAGAAAGAAAAAATGCGGCAGAAAGCCTATTCCCCCCAAGGTCAGAAAGATCTTTTAAGAAAATTTGCCTTGAAAACAGATTTGCTACCACAAAAGTGATAAAATCGCAACTCCAAGATATTAATGTGAATGCTTCTGAACGCACTGTTCGAAGAAAATTAAAAGATTTAAATTTTAAGACCTGCCGCTCCACCAGGAAGCCCAAGTTAACCCCTGCAACAACAGCAAAGCGTCTGAATTGGGCCAAACACTGGCGTGATAAAGATACGTACTTCTGGAGATCGGTACGATGTTATAATTTATTCACAAACAAAGTGTTTAACCATTTTCTATTACAGAAGGAAAAGCAAAAATGTTTATTTATTATTTATTTTTATTTTTGACACGTCTGCTTCAGTGATGAAAGAACATTTGAAATTTTACAGAACAAAACTCAGTTTGTGCGTCGTCGTGATGGAGAAAAGTTTCATTCTGACTGTGTTGTTCGGACTGTGAAACACCCTACAAAAATAATGATTTGATCAGTCATCAGTGGCAAGGGTACTGGACGTCTGGACGTGGTTAAAGGTATGATGCGGCAAGACCAGTACAAGATGTCTTGCAAAATCGCTTGATTCTGCAGCTGGAAGAATGGTTTATAAATGGAAAACCATACATTTTTATACAAGATGGAGCTCCCTGACATACAGCTCGGTCTATCAAAGCTTTTTTGGCAGAACAAAACATCCCTTTGTTGGATTGGCCGGGTAATAGCCCTGATATGAACCCAATCGAAAACATTTGGGAGTTAATGAAAAGAGAAGTGGCTAAAGATGTGATTACAAATAAAACATAGCTCTTAGAAAGAATAATTCACGTGTGCAATCATCATCCTCAAATGCAGGAGACAGTACAGTCTTGTATTGATAGCATGCCGCGCAGAATTGAAGCTCGCTAAAGGTGGTTTAACAAAATATTAATATTTAATTATAATTGTTCCTGTTTTCTTTCAAGAGCCAATAAATACATATTTCTTTCTTTAATGATGAAGTTTTATTTGCGATAATAATAGATTATTAAATGGACAACCAAAAACACACACTGTATCTGATGAATACAACAAACATGTATAGTATCACCCGATAATTAACATTTTTCATAAATTCTTATAGTGCGTCTAATAATTTGGCCAGGGACTGTATACTAGCCATTACCCACCCACTTCACTGGGTATTTAACGATGTTGTATAAATATATACTGTTTACATATATATGAATTATTGATATCTAGCATTAAGAATTCGATTGTATTGCAAAATAAATTTATAGCTGAAACTCTCGCCTTTTGATATAAAAAGGACATAAATTAAGATATCTAATATTTCCATTTATATCTAAAATAGAAGTAGAAAGATATTTTGCGCTCACTTAACCTAATAATCAAGTAGTTTTCTACTAAAGCAACTATCAGTGGATCTCTACTAAACAAAAACGGAGTTTTTATCATCAATACCTCGTTCAGAGCATTCTTAGCGGATTCCAATTCAACAAAAGAAGAATGCAAACCAAATTTTATTATTATAGTTTTAGCAGTTCGAAAACGGGAATTTTGCCTATCAATACGCCCCAATAACTCTCCCCGCTCCCCCCTGGAATTGATTTCCGTAAAATCCATTCTTAATGGAACTCTATTCAATTAAAGAAACTTACTCAACAAATTTCAAGTAAATGGGTTAAATTCAAAAACAGGAATTTTTCTATAACACACCTTAATCCCTCGCAACCCAACTCCTTTGGGGTCCATTTTCGCAAAACTCTTTGTAAAAGAAACTCTATTCCATGAACGAAACATGCCTTCTAATTTTCAAGCAGGTGGATCTATTAGTTGAAAAGCGGAAATATTTATCTATAACGCCCCTTCATTCTCCGCAACGCCACTTGAGGGTCGACTTTAACAAAACCCATCTTGTAGCGGATCTCTACTCTATGAAAAAAAATCCACTTATCAAATTTCAAGACTGTATGTCTAATAGTTTAAAAAAGTGGAAATAAATATCTATAACGCCCCTTAAGCCCCCGCAACGCCCCTTAGGAAAAGATTTTCAAAAACCCATCTTTTAGCGGATCTACTCAATGAATGGAATCTGCTTACTCAATTTCGAGATTTTACGTCTAATAGTTTAAAAAAGGAGTTAATTGCCTATAACGCCTCTTAATTCTCCACAACGCTCGCTACTTGGGAGTCGATTTTGACAAAACCCATTTTGTAGCAGATCTCTACTCTATGAAAGGAATCCGCTTACCAAATTTTTCAAGACTGTACTTCTAATAGTTTAAAAATGGAAATAATTATGCATAATGCCCTTAAAGCGCCCTCAACGCCCCTTGGATGTCGATTTTCGTAAAAAAAAACATTGTGTAGGGAATATCTACTTTATGAAAGAAATGTGTGTACCAAGTTTTTCAAGACTGTACATCTAATAGTTTAGTAATGGAAATAATTATCTATAATGTCCCTTAATTCCTTGTGACGCCCCTCGGGGTTCGATCTTTGCGAAATCCGTTCGTAGCTTATGTCTACTCCATGAAGGGAACCTACCTACCAAATTTCAAATCTGTAGGCTTAATAGTTCCGGAGATATCGTGATTAGTGAGTGAGTCGCTTTTCTCCTTTATATATATATATGATTGATTTTATATATTTAAATATTTTTCATTCATATGTTGGACTGCTTTGCGCCTGCAGTTGTATGAATTCACTGGTATGTAATATCTTAATGATTTGAATATAAATTTTAAGACCAAAAATATATAGTTCATTTTGAATTCTTAATAGAATCAGAATTTTAGCTATTAATAATATATTTTGCTTACATTTGATTACTTTTTAACTATTGTGTTTTTTGAATTTTCTTGTTATGTTGTTGGGCTTTTCAATGTTCATTTTTAATATACATTTTAATGGTTTTCAATGCTTAATTTCTTATATACATATTTATAAAAATATATGCTGTCTCTGAGTCATGTGCAGTTGAGGGTTTCACGAAGATTGATTTAGCATTTTGTTTTGATTCATGTGTTGGACGTGAAAATTCATATGTTAATCTCATGTGTGTGATTTCGTATTGAGATTTGAGAGTTTATTTCTGCGTATATGGATCCGGAGAATATGAAGTAATTTTAATGGAATTTTTATATATATTTACTCAAACATAATGATATTAAAGTTTTGTATATTTTTAAAGACTGGCAACTTGGCTTTCAATTTTGATTGTCATTTCTCGGTGGTACAATATGATGGTGTTTGTGCTATCGTCAATCAATTACAATTAGAAAGAGACTGATATTTTTGGGTTAAGATGGAATATGATAAAATGAGACAGTTGCATAAGAGTGATTTGGAGGAAGATAGAGGACGCAGACAATATGAGACAGCATGCAAAAAAGTTATAAATAAAATAAAAAATAAAAAAACGTTAGCTTCTTGTTCGTTGGTTAATGAGAAATTTTCCAAGTTAGGAGTACATGATAATCAAAACATTAAGAGATATAAAACGTGTATTATTTGGAATACTGTATTTGTAGGGAATTACTATGATGTATCGAAGAGGAGGAATTATGAATCGAAATGTAATTATTTTAAATATGACGAAAAATTTGATAACAAGTTTCATAGTTATTCAGATCATTTAAAATTGAGATTTAGAAAATGTGGGGATAAAAGATGCAAAACCTGCCCCATGATACAACATGAACAAAATAATGAAGAATCAGAATTTAAGTTCTGTAAAACATTCAACTGCATATATATGTTGACATGCGGTGTCTGCGGCTTTAAATATGTAGGTCAAACACATCAGGAACTATGAACCTGAGAATTAACCAACATAGATCCGACATTGGAAAAAATACATCAACAAAAAATATAGGTAGAATAGAAATACAACATTTTAAAAACATGGTTTTGAAGGTGTTGTGTTAAGTATTATTAAAATTGTTCCAAATAAGATAAAAAGACTATGGTATGAAAATGTTTACATCGGTGTTTATAATGCAATGTATCATTACGGATTGAATGTTATATGGAACGCAACAAAAATTTAATCCAGGCAGTGAAACAAAATGATAAGGAATCTATATATAATAGTAGAAATAATCGTAATAAGATTAAAGGGGTTGGAAAAGGTGGACGCAAAAAGCGAGAAAATAGAGGAATAGATACAATTAAAAAAGAATTAAATAAATTATTGCAGGACTTTGAGAATAATTTTAGTATTGGACAAATAAAGTATTTTTTATTTGGACTTAATAAAAAGGAAATAATAATAGTTTAAAATTTATTAAAAAGTATTGGATTAAAAGATAATCACGGATCACACTTGGCCATGGATCTATGCAAATATATTACTAATAGATTAAAAATAAAGATAGACTCTAAAGAGGTTTATAATATAGAATATTGCACTTTGCTATAGATGAATAAATCATATAATGGGATACAATTTTCTGAAATATTTAGGAAACACATGGATTTATTCCCGGTGAGAAATGTGTTAATAAAACGAGCGTTCAGGTATAATAAAAAATTAGTAGATCAGTTTTTAACTATAATAGTATTAGGTATTGGTAGATAAAAAAAGAATGCAGTTGCAATGATTACAGGAATTACGTGAATGAATATCATGGGCACGTAATAACTGGCAACTTAGAAATAGTTCAGGATCAGAAATTAAGAGAAATGAGCAAAGGTACTGGTTATCGATTAACTATTTCAAACAGCAATTTAAATGTGAGAAAACAGATATCAGAGGATATTAATAAATTTATTTTAAATGTTGTAATTAAATATAATTTACCTACTCAGGCTTTTAAAGAATATTGTTTTCATGTCCTGAAGGACTTAATGAGTTTTAATTTTAGAACAAAAAATGAAAATTGTTATAGAAAAATTAAAGGACCAATAGAAAACTTACAAAAACGCTTTGTGATTGTCTATGTAGATAAAGTCCCAGGAAATTATGCAATTATGTGTACATATTACTATAGTAAATTAATAAATGATCATATACAAAATAATAATGTATATGAAGTAAGTAAATTTAGTATGAAAGAAATTAACAACATATTATTGGCATTTTGTAAACAATTAAATATTTCTAGTAATAAAATTAAATATCCCCATATATTTTTGACTTTTAAATTTCATAAGAATCCAGTCAAATTCCGCAGTGTAACAAATGGGTTCAATACTTATATATCCAAATCGGGAAGAATTTTACAGACCATATTACAAGACACAATAGATAAATTTAAAGATACTTCTATTATAAAAAACAGCTATGATGTAATAAAGAAAGTTGATCCACAAGAGGTATTTTCTGTGCATGGGTTCGATTTCGAAGATTTATTTAATTCCATCAAAATAA
>BMAU01013222.1:150000-200594 GCA_019973935.1 Trichonephila clavipes
ATATTTTTAACAGCCTAAATACTAAAAACATGTAAAATTTAAACAAATTTGAAAATAACAACATTAAGCCAAAGTACACGGAATACAATTTTCGAAATTTCTTAAACTAACATACATTTAATTTGATTTTATTACATATTAACGTGCGAATTCCTTAACAACATCTTATCATAATTTTAAAGTTACTTTTGTGTGCCATGTTTCATACAAATATTTGCTCGTAATAGAATTTGTAATTTTTTTAAAAATCTAATTCATAGAACCAGTCTCTCTCTCTCTAGTCGTGAAAATTCTAATAATATAATCATCATCTTCAAGCTGATATGTTATAAGGCGTCATAAATTTGTTTTAAACTCAACACACAATGGATTTTTTGAGCCTTTGATAACTTTTACAGAAATTCGTAAGTCTTACAACCGAAGTCAAAGTAATTAAGTTATTTCTTATAAATATCTGCAAGCAGAAATATTTTCCGCATTGTTATGTTAAGGTAGTTTAATTATTTTCCTTTGCATATTTTTTACGAATTTATGAGTTTGTTTACATCTCTGAAGTCATTTTACTTATGACTATTAGCGACAATTTTTTCCAAGTTCTATAATGCTTTTTTAGGTCATGAATAATCTTTTTTAGTCTGTTACTAACGAGTCGTAGTGATATCACTGTAGAAACAATTATGCATAGATAATTTATTTTATTTTGCTTTAAAAAGTCAGCTATATATCTGCATTAAGATGCAAAACGTTACGCAAACAAAATAATTAAATACATTTCTTGAAGTAATGCTAAACAATTTTTTATTGTAATTAAAGAAGTCACTTTTTAAATAAAGCAGTCAAAGTGTAATTTAAATTGGAAAATATTAACTTATTTCCTGTGAAATAAATCTGAGGCTTTTGAGAACTATATCACCAATGTGTAAAATAATAATTTTTTTAAAGGTATCAATCCCTCTGAAATTCTATTTTTCAAAAGAAATTTGTGCTTCTTGTAAAAGTTTAAAAATGAAAAAAAAAAATTTTTTTCCTATCATAATTTCAAATAAATTAGTGTGTCTTGGCAAAATTAGTTTCAGTAAAAGTTGAGCAATAATTATGTAAAATTTCTCAAATAAAAAATTAAAAAACAACTTTACTAAAAAGCTATAAAATAAAATAGTTTTTCTTACTCAAGCTATTTTACATTATTTTCCTGCAAAAATATTTGAAGGAATAAATCAGTTTATACAAAAAATATATTGATTATTTGAATAACATGAGGATTAAATTCGACATAAATTTAATGAAAATATTTATTTTTAAGAGTTTTGATTCACATTTTTTGTGTTTTTTCCTCTAGACTGCTTTTTTCTACTGATACGTGAAAGAAAAATTCTTTTTGTTCACTGAAATATTTGTTTTAGAAATGCTTATAACATTTTTGGCGTATCACATCCTCTTCACACATAAAAATTTTTACTTTCCCTACTACTAAACATAAAAGTGAGACATTTTAAACTCTAACAAGTTATTTTGTTTTCTCTCGCCTGCAGTGTCTAAATTCTTTTTCTTTAAATTAACAGTGACTGAAGCATTGCAGAGCTTTTTATCTTAATAAAAATACAACCTTTTCTTTAATACTGCTGTTGCTCCACTATTGTATTATGTCATTGGTAAATATTTTTTAGCGAGGAAAATGTGCTGTTTCTGACTAACATCAGTAAAAGTGTTTGCTTATGAACTTAGAAAACAAAAAATGTTTTCCCGTAATATGTTTTCCTTGTTAAATCGTGTTTGAAATATAAAAAAGTACTGAGTAAATTCTTTGCATTGTTGTTGAAACGTTTATTTTAATGTCAAAAATACAATATTTTAATAGAAGATATCCGTAAAGCGATTTTCGTTGTATGTATGGAAACATTTATGGGTAAAGTTTATATAATTTTTTTTATGAATAAATTTTAAATTTCTTTTCATATTTGTTATAATTGAACAATTAGAATAAATTAAACTAGTAAAAGGGCATTTATTAACTGTAGAAAAATTTGTTTTTAATAAAAGCCCACTATTTAATACTCTACACAAGTATACTCGGTGTAAAATAACACATTAATTCACACATGCACGCTTCTCAAAAAACCCTGAGTAAAATGCGGAAATTATACATACATATATTATTTTCAGAATTATTAAGGATGGAAAAATCAAGACTCATGATGTATATTTTAATTTTCAGACATTTTTTTCGTGTTCATCTCCTTATGAAATTTTTGAACGTAAAAAGGAAATTAATAGTCCAATAACTCAAAATTATCAATGTTTGCTTATATTCCTGTTCCATTACATTGGCTTAGTGCCTATTTGTATAATAGTTTAACTAACGGAATCCTAGTTTAACAAAACTAAATTTTCAAGAAAAATATCTATTTTGAAGAAACTTATAAATATATTTTTACTTGTATGTTTTGAATATCTTAGATTTGAATTTTATATTTTTAAAGGATAAATAAAATTGCAATTTTAATCAATAATTAATGCATTAAACTACTTAAAAAATTTAAAAGTTGGAAACTATATAATTTTCTAAAATACAACATTTAAAGAGGCATCCTTCAAAAATTTTGAGGGCATTTTTTTCTTTTAACTTCTGTGATAAAAATATTGAACGATTGAAGTAATCATAATATTCCTGTTGCGTGAAAAATTACACGCGAAAAAATTAAACTTCATGAAATTAAACAATACTATATTCAATTTTTTTAGCTGAAATTAATGCTTAATAAGTTTAAATAAAATTAGAATAATCTCTAGGGAACCTAAGAAGAAAAATACTTTTTTTCATCCGAATTTTGGGATAAGCAAAGGTTGCGATTTCTCTATCTTCAAATGATGCTAAATTCCTAATTAAGTAAGTTAGTGAATTTTTATAAACATTTTTCCATTTATATTTCGTCTGAATTACATTGTAAGTAAAATACATCAAATAAATAACTTTATTTGCATTTAAGCAATTCACATGTTGACTTTTAAAAATAGGTTTTATAACTTATACACCAATAATAAATGTATTTTTAAGAAATATAACAATGAAAAGCTACTTTTTAGAGTTTAGAGTTTTATTCGATCGAAACACTCTTTTTTTAAAGTAATATAATTCACTGATAGATAAAACTGTTTTTTGTGAGAAACTTTCCATTACGACGATAAAACCTGTTGTCATTTAGAGTCATGAAGGGAGTACCGCTCAGTGATCGACCTCGTCATTTCATTTTTAAATTGGTTTTGCAGCAAATTTGAATGTTATTTCCATTACTTAAAACAGTTATGTAATTTTAAGGTTATGTACGTGTTGGATAAACTCAAATGAGAATAGTTTTTTTACAAAAATATATTGAAAGATCTCTCTTACTTCAAATGGCTTCCAATAAATATATTTTACTTTACACGTTATTTCTTGTCACCTGAGAAATAAAAGTAACATCTATGAATGAATCTCTTTTGTAAACGCTTCTTTTCTGAAGATACAAATAAATAAATAAACAATCTCAATATCTTTAAAAGCTAACTTTTTTCTTTGGGATGATCAAACTACAATAACTTCCGATAATAATTTCAATTTTAAAAATCTGCAAAAGGATTTCATATTAAATGTGTGACGCTCAAAATGTTTCAAAAGCTAAATATTTTAGCACATAATATACAATTACATAAGAATTTGGTAGAAGAGTTTTCATTGTATTTATGAAATAAAATCATGTGCAAACACGTTAAATTCAGTATTTACAGAACTAAGTATAAATATTAAAATACTTTTACATTTCTTTTAAGCTATATTTGCAAGTTTGCCTGTTCCATTAAATTCGTACTTTAAAAGAGAGAAGATTGCCAATATGAATCAAAAGTAGTTGGTGCTCAGAAGTAAAATTTTTTGATTATTACACTAAGTTTTATTTCAAGCAAATATCCATTGATAATATAACTTGGGATATGTATATGTAATACAATTAAAGCTTCTAATGCGTTATTTCAAAAAATAACCAGGCATTTCATGAAATAACTGATCATGTCAGTTATATAAAATTACTGGATTCTACATTTTAACTAGTTCTTTTGTAGAGTAATGAAAAAGTATTTTTTGTAACATTTTTTAAACTGTGTAAATGTTTTTGCCAGAAATACTAAGTAGCTTAATAATTTATATAATTATCGTTATAATTTAGATATAAATAGTGCCTCTACACAAAATTGTAATATTTTGCACTACTCTTTAATTATAATCGAGATATAATATTATATTCTATATTCTCTGTTGGGGTTTTATTATCAATTAATCTATCTATGGTATGAAATATATTTTCCGAGACTTTAATTTTTTAATATGGATTAATTCATAAAACAACGAACTTATTCTAATGTCACATTGTTTAATTTTCATTTTGATAGTTAATTATTAGTTATTAATACCTAGCTATTTCATAGAGCAACTGGACAAATTTTGAAATTCTTAATCAAACTTATTTTGTCAATTATTTCATAAAATACCTAGATGTTCTAAGAAATAATTGAATTACATATTTATGTATACTTGTCAGTAAATTTTTTTAAGAAAAAATTATAAACAGTTTTCCAAATTTTTTAACTAAGATTCCTCAAATATTATTTGTTAATATTCACTTGAATGTTCCTTTTAAATTTAACAAAGCATTCTATGTTTTATTTTCTGGAAAAAATATATGTAAATTAGCGTTCAAAATTATGATATATTCCCAAAACAAATAACTGTGCAATTGACACAAAGATTTCCTCCAGTTGTCCATCAGAATTACGAATAAATTCCCCTCAATGTGTTGAATTTTTCCTCTTTGTATCTTTTATTTAATGATAGCGCAAACAAGTTACAAACGCATCTAATAAACTTTAATATCTCGTTAGATTTTCCCCCTCCAATGAATTGTTTCCCTCTTAGGGAAAAAAGATATCCAAAATGTGTGTGTGTGTGCATTCAAAGTCTCCCTCTTAATTATTAGGCGATGAATGCTCTCGAAGCTCGCATAATGAAACTGACAATATTTGATAATTAGTCTCTCTTCAGACAAAAACGTTCGTCAATGCAAATGGTAACACAGTTACAAGAGAAATCATTTTTACTTTCCTTTCCCTATTTTCAGCGAACAAACGGAAAGAGTTTTACACACTCTCTATTTACATTGCCTCCGGGGCCTCTAACCTTGGAAAGTTTTTTATTTTTTCCCCCATCTCCAACCTCTTTTCAAACGCTAGATTTATTCTTTTCGGCAAGCTACCTTACCTAATTTTGTCTTTTATCGTGGCTGCAGTATAAATATACTATTTTAGAATTGAATCTTTGTCTCGTTTTTATTCACATACAGGGCTATTTAAATTTGAATTAAGCTGTTGAAGTTATAATCCTGACGAATGAGATGCGTTAAGTAAGTTCGATGCTATTTTTCAGTTGAATGTATTATTTGAGATTCGTTTAAATGGTTTTTCCCAATTTATTATACTTTTTGCAAGCGTTTTAAATCAGATTGTAAAAACTTGAAGGTAATTACATTTAAGTATTTTTGGAATTTATTCTTATTTTTTCTTCTTATTTTGTCAGTTGATTTTCAAATCAAATATTATATTCCAAAAATATATTATGAAAATGTTATGTCAATTTTTTTTATTCGGATATTTCTTTTTCGAATGATTTAGTTTTGATTAGAAAAATATAAGGTTCTGTTAGTAAATGAAACATGCAGCTGTTTTATAAACATGGTTTAAAATTAAAGTCTTTCATAAAAACTAAATGGAATAATTTTTATTTTAACAAATATGCTTAATAGGAATAGACTAAAGATTTAGTGTGCTATCCTTAACATAGAGGGAACGAAAAGCATGAGCACGCTCTCAAAAAGGAATTAAAAATGAACAAATATTTTCGTTTGTGATTTTTAACTTTCCATAAAGAAAATATTAAATGCAAAGTGGTTGGTTTTCAAATGGTTCCCACGTTTTCCAAAATGGCTTCACCACAAAAGCAAGTGAAAGTAAAGAGTGTTTTTTTCCAGGCATAGAAGTTTAAGTTGGAATTACTTTCCAAGATGGCGACCGATTTAACAGCTGTCAAGTGATTTATTCTCAGTTTGGTTTCATCAAAACGATCATCAAGCAAGGCGTAGATTCGTCGAATGGGCCCAAAACGAGATTGCCGTTGTTCCTGATTTTCATAAGCGAATTTTATTTAGCGATGAAGCGCACTTCTGGTTGAATGGCTACGTCAACAAACAAAACTGCCGCATTTGGAGTGAAGCTAATCTACAAGTGTATGTCGAAACACCGTAACATCCAGAAAAACTGACTGTTTGGTGCGCTTTATGGGCTGGTGGAATCCTTCTTCAAAAACGATGAAGGCTACAACGTTACAGTCAATGGTGATCGGTATAGAGCCATGATTACTAACTTTTTCATTCCTGAATTGAACAATCATGATGTCCAGAAGCTGTGGTTCCAACAAGACGGCGCAACATGTCACACAGCTCGTGCCACAATCGATTTATTGAAAGACACGTTTGGTGACCGCCTAATTTCACGTTTTGGACCTGTGAATTGGCCTCCAAGGTCTTGTGATTTAACACGGCTAGACTATTTTCTGTGGGGCTATGTAAAGTCATTGGTCTATGCGGATAAGCCACAAACGCTTGACCATTTGGAAGACAACATTCACCGTGTTATTGCCGATATACGGCCACAAATGTTGGAAAATTCATCGAAAATTGGACACCCAGATTGGACTACATCCGAGCCAGCCGTGGCAGTCCTATTCCAGAAATCATATTTAAAATGTAATGCCACAGGATTATCTTTCGAATAAAAAAAATTCATGTCAATCGAATAATACATCGTTGTTTTATTGCAATTTAAAGTTCTATACCTCTAAGAAAAACACCCTTTATTTATAGAATTTAAATCTGCAACGTCACGACACTGTCATTTGGAAGCGAGGAAAAGTTCCTCGGGGTCACCTAAACATAATACTTTTGGCTTCAAAGATATTGTATACTCACATTTTTGCTATCTTCTGTAGTTAAGTCTCATTTAGTTAACAAAGGAAAAAATTTTCACACACACACACAATTTATAAGAAAATTCTTGAGAAGGACTAAAAAAGTCAGTTATTGAAAAGTAATTGTTTAATTTTATGTAGCGAGATGAATGGGTAGTAAATACTAACAAATAGTGGGTTTTTAATAACTACTTAAAAAATCGAGTAGAATCGAAAGATTTGCTCTAAGATCGAATTGCAATCCGTAACGTAAAACATTGTATCATGCCTTGAATTCAAATGTTAAGCTTAAAAACATACCATTTTAAATTAAATTTTAATAATAAGCTATTTATTGCCGCTATTCAAAGCAAGGATTGTATAAAATGAACATTTTCCAAATATATTCATCGGTTTAATTATCCTATCACCGGTAGTACATCTTATACGAATAAAATTCTTGATTCAATTGAACGCATGGTAAATTCATTAAATATAAGTCAACCTTATCTTAGGCGAATAATTAAGCTTTTACTGCTTTATGCCATTTGATGTTGTACATCCTCTTTTATGCTCTCTGTCATATTCAGAAAGTAATCCTTAGGAATATTTCATTTCTGCAACGCCAAGAAACAGGAGATTTATACCTCTTCCAATAGCTGGCGGGGCAAATAAATTAAACAAGTTCCTCAGGGAATCCATTACTTTGAATGGCCATTAATATTCAAATAATAGTTACACTCAATTGGGATACATCGCAATTACTTTTCTTGTTTTGTTGGGAAGGGGGTGTTATTTTCGTGGATTATGTAAATCAAATATTAATACTACATCGAAAGTTTTAAAAGTGTGTGTGTCATTAAAATGTTTTTGATCACGTTACTGAAATGATTTATCATGTACGTTACATTTCTCTTGCATTTGTGGGAAGAATTTTAAAAATGAAATTACATTCAGGTAAATATAATTTGTTCGAAATCTAATTACCTGAACAGATTAGTACTACAGAACAAAAACGTTCTAGATAAAGATGACCCAAAATTCTCATTGCTTTAATTTCATTTCGCATTAAATTATGACATTGTGTATCACCGTTATTCACTTTTTATTGGATGAAATTACTTAATCATACAACCCCTAAGCGATATATTTATTTTCTATAACTACCTATGCATTGCAATCCTGGTGCCACTCAAGTCCCACCGTGTATAGTTAACATTAAATCTGTTAAGTTGGAAGTTTTCCCGTTGGCGGCATGGTGTGGTAGTTTGGAGAGAGGATCGCTATATCAGATGTTGTCCTTATCACTTGACCAATGTTTACACTTACGACAGCTGTCACCAATGGTCTTTTGTGTTAATTTCTTTGACGTTAATGTAGCTCTCACTCACTCTACGTCTACTTATATACGAAAAAATAAAATAAGTAAAGTCATCTGAATATAGATACTCTTATGCAACTTGAATAATTCCAGTAGGACTATTATTGAGCAGAAACAATTGAACCTATTATAGCTGAGTGGGTAGGGTTGTAAGATAGGGGGGGAAAGATGTTGTTTTGGAATTGTAGTTTCGAGTTCTGTTTCATCTAAAAATCTTCCGCTTAAAGGGGCTGATGCACGCTAAATCTATGAGGGCTCAAAACTTCCCATTGGAATGGTGTACCTGCATTGTGTCGTTTTGGTCATTTGATTTAAGTTTAGAATGGGCTCAATTCATGACGATGACATGACAAAGATAAACACGTTGTGACATCTTTCTTTCTTAATAACTTCTCACATCAATCAATCCACATATAATTAAATCTTGATTAACATCATTTCTTATTAAATATAATAATCAAATTACAATCAAACTACAATGCTCGTCGTTTCTCAAAGCAATCAATTTAAACGCAGTCCGAAGAGGGGCTATCTCTTCTACTTTCTTACACCAGACCACCTCTGTGGTCGCTCTCCCTCCGAAGGAATTCCATTCCCTCCGGTCCAAAACAATTCAACGCCTCCGCTTCCAAAACAAGGGACTTTCTCTTCCCTCGACCGTACGCACCGGGGGGAAAAAACCCTCTATCTACAGAAGCCACGCCAACATTCCATATTCTCTCGCCAACAGCAGTCTCTGACACTACACAGGTGTTCTTCGTTAAATTCAAAACAGACATCAAACTAATTGTACAGGTTGTTCTATTTGTAAAACCTAGATAATATTTCGAATTTTATAATTGGGTAATTATGTTCACAAACGTTCTGAAAAAAAACTCTTCAAAAGATTTTAAAATTAAACAAAATCTTATTTTATGTATATATTTTTAAATAAAATGCATTTTTATGTGTTACTGTTGTTAACAAATTTGTACTTTTTAAGAGAAAATTTCTGAATAGATCTAAAGTTGACATCAATGAACCGCATGAACTGATTGGCTGGAAACATATGATTGCTTTCATCGTGTGTCTATGACGTCGCATTAGTTTTTGAACTGATTGGCTAAAAACGCGTGGTTATCATTATCATGTGACTATGACGTCACATGAATTGAGCCCATTACAAGATCTGTTACAAATAGCCCTGGTGAGAAATATGACGTAAGTAAACAGCCAATCATTTGGTTTTATTGTTTATTATTAGAGTGGTTTCATTTAATACATATCCTTTTTAGAGCTAATGTTTGCATTTACATTACTTTTGCTTGTTAGTTTTGATCCGTATTTAAATTCTTCCTCTTATCGAAGATTCTCATAGACTAGAGGTGATTGAATTACAATTTTGGAGCCACGCGTAACATCTTAAAGCAATATATGATTCGTTTGAAATGTTTGTCTAAATATTTACAATATTAAGTATTTTTCGATGGTTTACTTAGTGACAGTTGGAATTTCCATTAGTTTAGTATATAAAATTTTTAAAGCGCAACTTTAAAGCAAATTTTAAAATTTATATTTATAAATTTAAGCTCTGTATTCTTTAAGAATCTTTTGTAATTAACGTCATCACAACAATGGTTAGTAAACCTTTAGGTCTAAATGGAGAACAGTGTGTTTCAATGAATTGCTGAATTGAAACTTAGATATTGATTTAAAATGTGCTCATTTAACTTTGTTACTATAGAAAAATATAAATTTGTAGCTAATTATAAAAGCAAATTAAGCGAATCACATATTTCTAAGAAACAGCCCTGAAAGTAAATTATCGCTAACGTTAAATATCGTCATTAAAATAATGTTTGATTTGAAGATAATTTGCTTTTATAAATGATTTATATTTCTTAAATGGAAAGTGTATGATATGCTTCCAAATGAAATTAGCATCTAATTAGCATTTACGAAACTTTCAATGTATTATCAATTAGAATTATATAGACTCAAAAGTAGTAAGAAAAATATTAAGCATATTTAGTGAACTGTTCATTTTTAATCAGTAAAATTAAAAATAAAATCTCCAGGAACCCTTTGTAGAATTCTTAATGAGTCTTCTCGACTAACTTCTAAATAAATGTTCAAATGCAGAGATTTACACAAATGTTCCAAAAAAAAAGAACTCGTTTTTCTAGATTAATTATATTTACAATGACATGAACAACATAAGTAAAAATCTACCTGAATAAAAAACTAAATAAAACTAGGGGAAATAAGATGCAAGTTACTTCTTCATGAAAATCAGCATCTGAACCTAAGTTCAGAACCAGTGTATCAATATCGAAAACTACACTGAAGTTTCACTGAATTAGGGATAAAAAGGACAATGCAAATTGTGCATCCTTTATGCGCAATTGAAGGTGCTGTGGTAACTGCATATATAGCGCGCGATGTGTTACGCGTTGTTCTGAATTAGTTGGAATTGCCAGTATGGGTAAACTACCTGATTTAGATGCCTTTAATCGCGGGCAAATCGTAGGTGTGTGACGCATGGACCATTCAATTTCCGAAAGCTAGGATTTTTAAGGTCAACAGTGTCAAGAGTATACCAAGAATACATGCGTGGTGGACAAAAAACTAGCGATCGGGCAAACTGCAAAGGACCATTAGCCTTGACAGTGCGTCGTCAGAGACGTCTTAGTCATATTGTACGTGTGTAGCCAGAGAAGCTAAACATCAGCTCAAATTACCACCCAGTTGAATGACGCTGCCAGTCGTACAGTGAGTAAAAGGACTGTGCAACGCTCGCTTCACCGTATGGATTTCGGAAGCTGTCAACCTACGATAGTACCATTGCTTAATGCTCGTCATCGGGCTGCATGTCTTGTCTGGGCAAGAGATCACAGAGACTGGAGTGTATTGAAAATGAGTAGCAATGAGTGATTAATCTTGATTCGGATTACTTAATGCCGACGGGAGGCCGAGAATATGGTGTCAGGCTCATGGAGCCATGGATCCTGCCTGCCAGGTTGGAACTGTACAAGGGCATGGTGGCTTAATCATGGTCTGGGGTGTTTTTCTGTTGCCCTGTTTAAGATCTTTGGTGCGTGTACCAACCTCCCTCAATGCAATTAGATATGTAGAGTTGTTTGGTGATCACCTCCATCCGTTTATGTTATTCTGTTATCCGCACAGTAATGGACTTTTTCAGTAAGATAACTGTACCTCTCACAAGTCCCGATTGGATACTGGCTGGTTTGATCAGCATTTCTCTGACTCTTTTGTTTTAAACTGACCACCTAGAAGCCCAGACTTGAATCATATTGAGCATCTTTGGGATGTTTTGGAACAAAGCAAGAAATGCCATAACACTACCCCCAACGAACCGTACTGAATTATGGAGAGCCATAACCAATATTTTGGCAAGTCATTCTCGTGGATCATTTCCAGATAATGTTCTATCTATGCCTCGTCATGTGGTGGCCATTATCAAGGCCAGAGGAGGCCCAGCTCGTTACTAGGTAGGTATCCATAATTCAGTGGCACTTCAGTGTATATAACAGAATTGTAATGCTACCTCAAATACCACATAATACTGTTTCGACACAATGAATCTCTAAAGTAATTTTTCTCTCTCTGGGATCTTGTCTGTAATTTTTCATTTTTATCATCCACTAGCCCTTACTCACCCACTTCACTGGGTATTTCACGATGTTGTATAAATAAATACTGTTTACATATAGAAAATGAATTATTGATACCTAGCATTAAGAATTCGATTGTATTGAAAAATATATTTATTGCTGTAACTCTCGCCTCTTGATATAAAAAGGACATAAATTAAAATATCTAATTTCTGTTTATAACTAAAATAGAAGTAGAAAGATTTTTTGAACTAACTTAACCTAAAAATCAAGTGGATTTCCACCAAAGCAACTTTCAGTGGATCTCTACTCCATAAAATAAATATGCGTGCTAAATTTCAAGTCTAAATCTAACAGAGCAAAAACGGAATTTTTATCATCGATATCTCGTTGAGAGCATTCTTAGCGGATTCCGATTCAACAAAAGAAGCATGTAAACCAAATTTTATTATTATAGTCTTAGCAATTAGAAAACGGGAATTTTGTCTATCAATACGCCTCAATAACTCTCCCCGCTTCTCCCTGGAGTTGATTACCGTAAAATTCATTCTTAGTGAAACTCTATTCAATTAAAGAAACGTGCTCAACAAATTTCAAGTAAATAGGTTAAATTCAAAAACAGGAATTTTTCTATAACACGACTTAATCCCTTGCAACCCACTCCTTTGGGGGTCCGTTTTCGAAAAAATATTTGTAAAAGAACTCTATTCCATGAACGGGACATACCTTCTAATTTTCAAGTAGGTGGGTCTATTAGTTGAAAAGCGGCAATATTTATCTATTATGCCCCTTAATCCCCCTCGGTGACCCTTGGGGATCAATTTTCCCCAAAACTATTTGGTAGCGTATCTCTACACAATGAAAGGAATCCGCTTACCAAATTTTAAGATTGTACGTCTAATAGTTTAAAAAATGGAAATAATCATTTATAACGCACCTTAATCCCGCCGCAACGCCACTTAGGAAGCGATTTTCACAAAACCCATATTATACAGAACTCTACTTAATGAATGGAATCTGCTTACTCAATTTCAAGATTTTACGTGTGATAGTTTAAAAAAAAAGGAGATAATTACCTATAACGAATGCCCCTTATTTCTCCACAACGCCACTTTGGGGTCGATTTTCACAAAACCCATTTTGTAGTGGATCTCTACTCTATGAAAGGAATCTGCTTACCAAATTTTTCAAGACTGTACGTCTAATAATTTAAAAATGGAAATAATTATCTATAACGCCCCTTAAGCCCCCGCAACGCCACTTGGAAGCGATTTTACAAAACCCATCTTATAGCAGAACTCTACTTAATGAATGGAATCTGCTTACTCAATTTCAAGATTTTACGTCTGATAGTTTAAAAAAGGAGATAATTACCTATAACAAACGCCCCTTAATTCTCCACAACGCCACTTGGGAGTCGATTTTCACAAAACCCATTCTGTAGGATCTGTACTCTATGAAAGGAATCCGCTTACCAAATTACAAGAGTGTATGTCTAATAGTTTAAAAATGGAAATAATTATGTATAACGCACCTTAAGCGCCCTCAACGCCCCTTGGAGGTCGATTTTTGTAAAAATCTTTATGTAGGGAATCTCTACTTTATGAAAGAAATCTGTGTACCAAGTTTCACGACTGTACATCTAATAGTTTAGTAAAGGAAATAACTATCTATAACGCCCCTCGGGGTTCGATCTTTGCGAAATCCGTTCTTAGCTGACGTCTACAGCATGAAGGGAACCTACCTACCAAATTTCAAATCTGTAGGTTTAATAGTTCCGGAGATATCGTGATTAGTCAGTGAGTGAGTCGCTTTTCTCCTTTATACATATAAATTCATATTCACTCAAACTAGAAAATGTAATTTTTTTTTTTCTTTTAAGCTTTTATATTTTTGTATTTACTTCAGAAAATGAATGTAGGCTATCTTAAATTAGTAGAATTGATAGAAGTGGTTAAAATTAGTCACATCTATAGTATTTAAAATAAATAAAAATTTATTGTACGTTATTTTTTCCGTCGTTCATATATGTTTCCTTTTCTTTAATGCATCGGGGTAGCGGTGGGATTTTGTAACAAGCAAAATAAATCGATTTTCCAATTATTTCTTATACCGGACTGCTTCTTATTCTGCAAAAATGAAGTGAAAGAACTATATTTTAATAAATCGAACTAAATAAAAAAATTACAGAAACATGAAAGGAAGGAGCATCAACAGAAAGAGAACATAAATTTTACTTTCAATGGGCTTGATATTAAGAATATACCCAAGCTAGTTGTTGTCGTTTCTAACACCTCCTGTCAGACGATGCCAAAACGAGGCCTACAAGCTTCATCGCGGCAAAGGGCTAAAAGGTTTACGCCTGTTGATAGCTTTAAGCACCATACAGGTGACAGTATGATTTGGCTCGGTTCCACCCCAATTTTAAAGGAAAAGACTCTGGGGATGGTCAGAGGCACCCACTTCTCTTCCCCTAATCTCACGACAGGACTTTGGCTCGTCGGCTTAGTAACCCCATGCCACAGAGGAACTATACATTTACAAGCATCAACACTTCTCAGGGATTCAAACTCAGTTCCAACGGCACATCAGTCAGCGTCACACTAACCACTATACCGGATGGGCGTAACCCTAGTTAGTAATAGATATTATTGATATATTGCCACAAATAGATAATATTTAAATATATCACTTTTTATTCGAAACAGCAAAAAAAAAACATTTTGTAGTAAAATTCCAATATTTTTCTCCAAATTGTAATTATAATTTCAGTTCCAAACATTTCCCTATATTCGTATCTACATATGTTAATTAAATGCTTCTTTCCACGATTTCTTGTACAATCAAAATACTATAGAAACAGAATTGACTTCTTGTCCTGAAACAACGCAAAGAAAAGGCGAAAAAATAAACATTATAGCATCGAGATATCTGCAAAACTATTGCCATTCAAGCAAACATAAATATCCGAACAGTTTACTCCCGGGTCACCAATACTCAGATGGAAACATCGATAGAACGCATCTCCTAATGCATTTCCCATTACCCTTTGGTACCGGGTGAGCCCACAGACTATATTTTTTAAGTTTCTTTCTCCGCGATTGCTCCCACAATTCCCTTTGCGGGCCCTCAAATTGCTTGTTCGACGATAAAATTTCCCGCGAATCCAATAAATAATCGAGGCAAAAGTAAATAAATAAGACGTATTTGTATATATATCTATATACACAGTTACAGAAGAACGTACTATTGATTAACTGATTAGGAAATCATTCCTTCTTCTAAGTTGTTGCCAAAGCACTTTAATCATATTTGCGGCAGACCAATTGCATTTGCTTGGATTAGCGATCTGAAGTGAAGTGGTTGGCTGATTTATTTATTCGTGGAATGTTTTTTCTGTTCTTTCCTTTTTCTCTCTGTTCTTTCCTTTTTTCTTCTGTTTTATTATTTTTGTTAATGTTTTTTTATTCTTCTCTTTCTCACGCTTCCCCTTCAAACTTTTTACGCAAGTTTTAACAGTAGCCGTGCCGTTTGCAATCGATTTGCGCATATAAATGAACAAAATAAATTCCTTCTAAAAACCGTTTTCCAGAGGCAAAATGACGCAAGACACTTCCATCAAAAAGGCAGAAATAACTTATTTATGTTGCATTAGCATAACTTTAAGGAAATTAGCCGAAGTTTTGCTTCTTCGGTGGTTTTTGTTTTGATTTGAATATTTGGTTTTCTGCGTCTTGGCAGTCCGTCCGTGTCTGTTTTTTTTTTCCATAGACTTTTTTCTGAAAAAAAGAACAACTCTCCCAGTTGTTGATTGTTATTTAAAAGCCATTGTTGAATCTTTTAAAACAACTTCAGGGGATGCACGAATATGTAAGGAACTGCTAGTTACCAATAAAACGGTATGGCTGATTTTGAAAGCAGTCATCAAAGAAGATTTAAAATCGATAAGATATACATTCATATTGATTAATTTTACGAAGATGCACTGTTTATTGATATATCATTTGTAAATTACGAAACATTATCGGAAAAAAATTGCAACTGGATAATTATAATGCGTGAAACAATGTCATAAAATAACATGTCTAAGGAATAAGTAAAGGGAATATATCCTCATTTAAAATTGACGAAAATTCAAGTCTTTATTTTACAAATTACACTTCACAAAATGCTTTTATTAAGAATTTTCATTTTATCTAATGAGTTAAATTTCTTAAAATAAGATTCTTAAGATAACAAACATTTAATTTTGAGTATAACTTTAGGAAATTTTTAACTTCTAAAAGCATTTGAAAATTTAATTTGATTTTAAATATGACTGACATATTTTTTAGTCAGAATTTTCATATTTTCAGCTGTTTCAGTTTAGAAAACTTATCTTTCTCATAAGACAAACATGATATAATCTTTTGAAAAATTATTCAATTAGGGTACTGAAATTTAATTTTCAATCTTACTCATCTGTTTTAATTTTAAATTAGGCATTCATAAAAATTGCGTTAACTTTTTTTCAAAACAAGGAAAAATATATCAATGAAAGAATATATTGATAGGTAAAAGAAATAATTTTTGTTTCTGTGAAGAAACTTTTTTTTACACAAATGTTGTGTGTTGTGGCACCTGTCTGACATAGTCAGAACGAGGCCCACGAAATTCATCGTGGCAAAGGGCTAGAAGAATGCCTGTCGTTAACCTAGGCCTGGAGCACCATACAGGTGACAGTACGAATTAGCTCGTCGAAATTCCCCGAAAGGACGATAGATGCCGACACCGGCCATCTCCACCTCCACAATTTTGGCATGGAACTGAAGGGGAGGGAAATATTCTCCAGTCCCCTGCACTCGTGAATCAGCCCACAAAACTTTCGGACCCACTGATTTAACGAGCACGTACTTCGTGTGTACTCGGAGGGTATTTGGTGGCATCGAGCCCAGGCTTTCTGGTCTGGAGTCCGGTGCTTTAACCACTAGGCTACTTCCATATCAATCAATCCGAACTATCAATCTATTGTAAGTTTCAGGTCAGATGTAGTATCCTTCTCAAATCTATAGAGGGAAACAGCAAACTATTTGTGATTGAATAAGGCTTTAATAATCTGCTTGAATTTTAATAAAGGGGCTATAATGATCCACGATATGATTATAAATTACGACTTAATAATATTATACAGTCACATTAGGTTATTGCTAATATTATACAGCCACAATATTTTATCTGCCACTGAATATTAACTTTTGGGCTAAGAATTAATTTTAGAGCTATTGGGGATGGACCTTATATATATATATATATATATATATATATATATATATATATATATATATATATATATATATATATATATAGATACATAGATATATATTCTGAACCTGGGTTCAATGACACCTAAAGTCGCTCTCTCGACGTCAGAACTCTGATCTTCGATATGCATTAATCCCTCTACATTTGGGTGGTCAAGGTAACGGACTCATGTTCGCGTGTCGTGAGTTTAAGCCCAGTACCGCTGAAGACCCGCGGTGTAGGGATCCGAGGCTCAAATGTCTTCCCTAGGGATTGCAATATCGGACCACAAGTTCAAGACCAGAATTCGGTATTTTTTCGATCTTAATACTGGGATACCAGTTTTAATACCGGTAGTAGAAATTTTAGAAAAAAGAATAGAAACGCAAGTGTGTGTATGTGTTTCTTTGTTTTATTTGCTAGTTTTATATTAGAGAGTGTAAATTTCGAAAAAATATGTAACTTATAAATTATAACAGTATATACAGAATGACAAATTAGTAAAGGAACATCTTATTTGTTTAAATCACAAAAAAAGTGCAAACATCACTATTCAATCTGTGTGTGAGTTTTGTGGTTTTCCTCATATAAATAATGAAACCATTCCGAAGTATTATCAACTAATTTATTTATGTTCTTTAAAGTTCTTCTTATATGGGTTATTATTTATGAGTATGTATATAAGAAATCTGAAAAAAAATTTCGAACCCAAAAGTATGATATGCAGATACAATGCGAATTACAAACTCGCCAGTTTAAAAAATATTGAAATATTGCGCACTTCTTCATAAATACAACCTTTTTTCACATATATGAATATCAGATTACGAATCCTGCACAGTATCTCTCTGAGTAGTGATAGGATAGTTTTGGCACGTCTCCTTCGAATTTACATATTTTATCACTTCTCTTGATTGTGCGATGCAACTTAGTATTCACAGTTTAATTAATTTCACCGTTCAGGAGACATAAAAACAAAAATGTTTTGCTATGTTGGCGATCATTCAACATGCAGTGGAGATGATTTTAAAAAATTCTAGTAAATACCGAAAAACCGGTATTTAAACTTGTGAATACCGGTATTACAAAATTGCACAAATAGCTCAAAATATCGGCATTCCGGTATTGTAATCCCTAGTCCTCCCGTTGTTGTGGAAACTAGGAGAGTAGGGTGCCAGCTCAGGTGTCGTCTTTGTTAATTGAACATGGTTCTAAATGACGAGGTTCGTCGCCAAAAGATATTCATTCACTCACCCTCTACATTTTGGGCTTTCTGTAGAGTAAGGATTTGAAATTCTCGACAAAAGCAACATCGACTACGAGTTCGTAACCATAAAAATGGACGGTATACCTATGTATATGAGAGAAAGGTGATAAAAAAGCCACAACACACATTAAAAAATGTAACCACACAAATGCTTTAAAATGCTTTATAATAAAATAAATATATTCTATAGCATAAGAACTTGCTTGCATGCATGCAGCGTCTATAATTTCTTTGGTTCTTACTGTTTTAAAGGGACTCATATCAAAGGAATTAGAAAGTGAACATAGTTTTTAATTACAGCATTTGCATACTGGATATAAAACTAGATCTTTAATGTTTTGGGGTTATCCAAATCGAAAAATATAGTCGTTAATGACTATCAGTCAACATATTCTTCTGATAATGCGAATAAAAATAAGAATAAATATAAAATGAAGATTTTCATTGGAAAAAAAAAAACTATAATTGAATAGATGAAACTTTTGATGCCTTAAGAATTATGAAGTGAATAAAAAAAATTAAACGTTTCCTATCTTATCTAGGATTTTCTTTGTTAAGGTTTATGTGCAGGTATTATTTGAATCCTAAAAATTATCTGCCATCCGTAATCTGCTTCTTAAATTATCTAAATATTGCGCAATAGAAATTAAGTTCAGTGTTACAGTTAATTCCCACATTTCTATCTACTTCCCAGTTATAGTTTCATTTGTGTTTAGCTATTATATTTTTTTCTTACCTTAGTTAAGTATAAGCTATCATGTATGGATGCTTTCGAATTAGTACTGAAGCAAAAACAGGCCGACCTGCAACCATCGTTTCCACATTTGTATACTTAAAAATGACAAAAACAAAGGAAAAATCAACATTCTGAATAATTTGAAACCATCTATCGTTCTCGAATAAAATATCTGGATTATTCTTGATACTTTTTAAAGTGTGCTCTTGTCAATATTCGTAGAGATAAATAAAATTCATCAGTACAATTTTCAGAAAAGAATAAACAATTCTGGACCGTTGTTTTTAACTGAAGGATTGAAATTGCTTTCATATTTATTCTTTCTCTTTTATTTCTCGTAATACCAGACGGATCAGAGAATTAGATGCATAAGGACTAGCCAAGGCTCTCTGATCTATAATCATTAAATACATGTACTTAGTTTCATTATTTTAACAGTAACATCAAAAACTATGTTAGAAACAAATTAGTGCTCAGAAGCGAAGAAAAGACCTTAACTATATCATTGGAAGTATCCAAGCTTGGAGGATAGATTCTGATCATGGGACTGCATTTTGAGAGATTGAAAATTATTATTTAATTGCGTTTTGTTTTCAGGCAGTTTAAATTAATTTGATTTACCGTTTGATTCAAAATTAGTGTGACCAATTTTGAAAGCATAGAACTATTTATGATGAATTTCTGTTGTCTTATTACTGGTTTTATTTTAAAAATGAAACATTTAAATTATATACTAATGTAACTATTTTTATTAGTGGGAGTAAATTATAGTACTGAAATTAGATCCTCAAACCCGGAACGAAATTTTACAGCTTTTGAACTTCAAATTCTGTTAAAAACAAAGCATTTAAAAATCAAAAAAGACATTTATCTATTGTATTACTATTTAAACTTCAAAAAGAAATAAAATTTGTGTCGCAATCAAAAGCTCCAGGGGAAAAAATGTGAATGAAAGGAAGTCCTAAATGAAAAAAAAAAAAAAGAAGTTGAAAAAAATTATCGCTGTTGAAAATCCTTTGTCCTCAAAAATCTATGGCAAAGAAACTATAGATATAGCAATTGACAAATTGTCGTGAGATAAGGAAAATTGGCTATAAAAAAGTAAATTTTCCACACACACATTTCATCATCAAATGTCTGTTAAGACCGTATAAAAATGAAGGAAATGTTCCTGGCCTCTGTATTTAATGTTACGCAAAGGTAGATAAAAAGCACGGTTAACCTCTGATGAAGCACTGTTTAATATACCATTCACAACTCACAAAACGAAGATTCAATATATTTCAAGCAAAAGACGTCGCAAAGACGCAGCTGTTTTGAAAAATGCAAGTTGGTGGTCAAGTGTTATGGTATGGATAGGGATGTCTCCTCAAGGCTTGACAGAACCATTTTTTGTAGAACCGAAGTCTAAAAAAATAATGCTAAATACTACCATAATAACTTTTTGAAACTTTTGATCAAAGAAAGTAGACGTCTTTACACTCAAGGAAACTTTGCTTTTTACCAGCATTGAGCACCAAATCATGTTGCAAAATCAACTATAAAATGACTGAAATATAAAAAAATAAAAAAAAATTTCCTTTTGTGATAAATGGCTATCACTATCCCCTGTCTGTGTTCCTTGCGATTATTTTTGATGGGGTACTTAAAAAACAATTAAATCGGCGTAAAGTAAGAGCATTTCAAGGGCTTCAAAAAGAAGTTCCAGGGGAAGTTGGAAAAATACACCAAAAATGGTCAAAAAAACTCTTTTAGCCTAGACGAAACGCTTACTTAAAGAGTACTGTGCTGGAGGAAACCACATTGAAAATTCCATGTAAATAATTTTGTTCCATTAAAAATTATGATTCTCTGAAATTGGTCACACTATTTATGAATCAACCGGTACGAATATTGTTGAACTGCATATAGTGGATTAGTAGATTTTATTGTAAGCGCTTATTTTTTTATGCAATGAACTAAAAGGAGGAGGTAACTATACACTAAGTGCAAAGCAAAGAGGCATTTTTCTGAATTTTGTGAAGAAAAGTTTTGTTTTTTTTAGCCAGAAAGGAAATTATTGTTTTAACTACTGTATAAAGTTGTCACCTGGCTACTTTTAAAATCGTAATCGTATGTAAATCTGTATATGATGGATTATTAATGAAAATTATCAATGAAGTTTGGTCAACGAAAAATTGTTTGGTTCGTTTATATAATGAAATGATCATAATTTCAGAAGTATGCATTCATGAAAATAGATATATGATGTAATACATGCATATTAAAAGAAATAAAATTTATCTTTTAGAGTTATTTTAAACTGAAAATATAAGTAAATATCTGTATTTCATTTAAATTCTAAAGTTTTATTAATGTCGACAATGACAGATTTTTAACCACATCTTAAAGATAAACAAAAATCACGTTAAAAAGTTTCAATAAATTATGTCTAATTAAGTACATTGATCAAATTTCATTAATAGTTATTGATAATGACTGGTTAGTGTGATTCACAAGCATTATTTATCACGGCAAAGCCGAAAGACGTAATTATTATTAATAATAACCTGTTTATTATCTTAACCGTAACACACACATATATATATATGCGTGCGCGCGCGCGCAGACATATACGCGAGCGTTAAATATTAAGTTCATTATTGTGATAAAAGTAAGCATAAGCAGTGATATTATAGTTTATGTTAATATTTGTATGCAGAAATTTTAAGTAATGTATTGAAGTGTTTTTTTCCGTCATTTTTACTAACAAATATTCAAAGTATTACTTTCAGTTTGAACCCCATAAAGAACCTAAATTAACTAAATTATCTTTCGAAATCATTCTTGTCAATTGAAAAATGTATTTTCTTTGAAATTTCATTAGTGTTAATTTATTTAGAATGGACTATAGTCATGTATTTGTGATATTTTTCATGGAACAAAACTACAAAAAAATTCATCAAAAAAAGTATAAATTTAGATACAGGGAATTTTTTTTTTTTTTTTTTTTTTTTTTTTTTTTTTGCAACCATGTTTGAGAAATTCTTTTTTGCTCTGGGACATTCTTGATATTGACATTTTTTTGATTTTAACATTAAACTAAACCTTTCAGATTTTTCACCAAGTTATGCAAAGAATTGCGTCTATCGTTTGTATTTTATGAATGAAAGAAAAATACACTTACGATACCCCCTAATTATTCGAATGAGATTTCATTTCGATGGTCTAAATTCATGACAGTTAAATAATAAATGAAATTTATGTTCTCCATTGAATTAAAAACTGATTTTAGACTTGTTCTATTAATAAAATTTAGGTAAATTTTCATATTTGATGGTTCGATAAAGATATCTAAATATTAAAATTCTTCCAAAAACTTTTCAAAATTTAAAAAAAACAACTTATATTATACGTGTACTTTAAAACCACGTGCATTTTTCCTAATTATATGATCTTTTATTATTGACAAATATATGCTTTTTAAAAGGAAGTTTCTATAAAAAGCAAAAGTTGGCAACATTGGGGCTATTTAGCTGATTGACTAGAATAATGATTGCATTTATCAAATTATTTTAACGTAACATCAATTTTACTCATTCTGCAATAAATTAGCTTCATTAGATAAGAATCAATTTTAGCTCTGCTTAAAATATTCCATTTATGTCGGGCATTTAAACTAAACTAAATTCAATGGTGCAACAGCCCATTGGAGAACCAAAGCCTACTGTGCCCCTCTCAGTTCTTCTGACTCTGGGTACTGAGGTGCATGCGCAGATGTCCCAGTCATGTGGTCAATCTGACGCGAAACCCCCAGTGTTTAGTTCCCAAGCAAACTTGGTGCTTGTGTATCGATCCATTGAAGGGATGAACGGCTGAACTGCGACCTTGCCCAGCCCGGGGTCCGATCCCCGAACCTGTGGCTTGGAAGCACGATTCGCTACCTCCCGGCCACTGAGCTTCACGTTCAGCCTTTGTAACCTTTCCATTTTCAAATACATTACGTTGAATTCATAAGAATGCCTACAACAAATAATTGACATGCAAAACATTTTGCTTGCTGGTAACGAAATCATTTCCCCCCTCTTAATAAAATGAATAATCAACCTAAAAACTGCATTGTTACCATATTTTGATAGATCTTCAGGCATAAAACATGTTATCTGCGAGTTGTTCCTTATTTTTTCTTTAAAAAAATGTTTATTTTAAATTTGACAAAGAAAATAATTTCGAAGTAAAAAAATAATTCAAAATTTTATAGGTCTGTAGTTAAAATAAATTATCCTTGTTCGGAGGGAGGTCCTGAAATTACAGAACTTGAACCTTTTTACTTTTGTATGTGAAATCGAAATATTATATCAGCTGAGATTTACATATTTTACTGCGTAGAATTAGCTGTGGTAGCCTAGTGGTTAAGGTAACGGACTCACGACCGGCGTGTCCTGAGTTTGTGCCTAATACCGCTGAAGACCCGTCATGTAGGGGGTCGATGCATGTTAAATCTGTCGAGTCTCAAATGTCCTCTTGTCGGGGAGGTGTGGAAGTTAGGAGAGGGGGATGCCATCTCAGGTTCATCCTCATCACTCGGTCATGGTTCAAAATAACGAGGTCCGTCGCCAAAAGCTTTCGAGTAGCTGAGAAATGCGACGTTAAGATTCGCTCTTGGCAGTTTGGAATGCGAGGCAGATCACGAGGGTTTCACAGGTGACTTACGTCATTTCCACTCTTGGCCAACTTCAGTTTCACGCAAAATCGAGAAATATGACTTTTGCTCTCGAGACTCTTTCTCCGGCAAATGGTTTTAAATAAGAGCTTCTTTTTGACCGTTTTGACTGCACACGGATAAAAACCAGTCCCCGGCGCATTTTAGAATCCAATAAATGTTTCTTCCTTTATTGGTATCATTTTTTCATCCGGCGCCACTTTTGACTACATCTCTTTCGGTTTATTCTGTCATTGGGTAAGCGGAGAGAAAGAGGGTATGGCGACGCTGTTTGATTTTTGTGTTTGAAGAAGAAATCTCTCAATATTTAAAATATGTGTTTGCCGTCTTGTTTTTCAATAAAAGATTGGATCGAATGGCAAGTTTCTTGGTGGGAGTCACTATTTTCATTTTCTTTTTCCCTTGCTAGTAAAAAGGATTGTTTTTGAAATTGGAAAATATATTTATTTGGAAAGTTATTTTTTGATGTGTATATTTTCAGTATTAAAATGTATCGAAAAAGCCTATTTTAACAACAACAGAAAATATGAAGGAGATTCAACAAAACTCATTGTTTATTTCTTTGAATAGCTATTTTGGTGTACATTTTATGACTTGACTGCTTTATCATAAAGGTTTACGTTTCTAAAATAGAGTTACGTACAATCTTTAGGAGAAGAGATACGGCCTTCTAAAAATACATTAGAAATGTCGATAACAATATTTTTCAACTACGTAAAATATTACTGAGTAACTTTAGCCCTTTTCGAACTTGGGTGAGCATGTTGGAGTTTTTTCCAGTTTTTACCTTGAAACTGCAGGAATTATTGTTTCTAGAGAAATCATCCTAGGAATCCTTTTTTGGTATTTATTTAGCTATGTCAAGGGCTTTTGCTTTCGAATCGCATGTTAAATTATTATAATTATCAAAAACTAACATAATAAGTATATGTAGACTAATGATTATATGAACTAAATATATAAATTATGTCTACCACAAATATATGGGTGGACGAATTTGAATGTTACGTGGTTATCAATAAATTATAGCTATGAGCTGTAAGCTCCCTGAAAAGTTAGAATTATTATTTAATAGAAGTATAGTTGAGAAATATATACAACTACTCAGATTTTTAAACCTAATAATTTTTAAAAGGTATGTTTTTTAATTTGTAGACCATTCCCAAAAATTCTTTTTTTAAGAAAAAAAAATCAATGGGCAATCAAAAAAGGCCCTTCAATATCAAACTAGAGCTATTGAGATATTCACATTTACCTTCTCTTCGAAATTACATTCACATTTACCTTCTTTCTGCGAACCAGTCGACTATGGTATCGGGCCTTTTTCAAGATTTTTCTTGCAGTATCCACCCAAATATATTTTTGTTAAACTGCTCGTGAATGTCTGTTGCTATTTAAGTTGCAGACAAACACGGATTTTTTTCACCATTGATGTCATACTTCGTTTTTCTCTGATTGTGAGTTTAGAGGGACGACTTAAAAGAGGTTTGGATGTGTAAACTCTTGTAGACTTAAAATTATAAATAACATGCTGGATAGATGAATACTGCCGTCCAACGGATCTGGCTATATCTCGACGATTTTTTCCATCTTTTCACATTGATTTTACGCTCACAGGTACTAATTCCCTTCTTTTTATTTTCCATGTCCTTAAATTGTTTCGTATCTCACAAAAAACGTAACAATTATTGCGTCACAATTTTCTTAAGCTATTTTACTTGATAACTAAATGCAAAAACTCTGTTGCCTGTTAACACAAATTCCAAGAACCAAGAATATTCAAATAGTGAAGGCAGACTTTTTCTGCCTACTATTTGTGTATTTTGCTACAAAACTCTCGTTATCCTAAGTAGTTTTAATTCAAAACTAACGAATTATTGCATGCTCAATATTTAAATAATAGTAAACAGATTCGTGAAATTTTGTTACAAAAAAAATTATATTTCTATTAAATTTTACCTTTGCTATATGATTTTCTATGGGTGAACGCAGACTTTTTCTAACAAGTGTATGTTACATGTTTTCTTTATCTCTCGAGGAAAACGAAGCTTTTCTCTTTCAAAAAGAAGTAATTTGTAAGGAATAACTTTTGGAATCTATTGGTCGAAGTAAAGTATACCAATTTTAAAAAATCGGCAATGCATTCAACATCGTTCTTTCGCTCTACCTACCTGTGAGAATCTACATTTTCTACGAAGAATATAATTAAGACAACATATTCCCGTTTCACAGACGACCACTTAGAATCCAGTGTAAGATTAGCAGTTAGTAATAATATACCGAGGTATTCAAGATTGGGGCAGATAATACGAAAACTAAGTCGTCTATTGAGACTGTAGCTATAAAAACTAATTTTAAGGGAAAATTACTTAATTTGTGATGTATTGTGAATTATTTGAAAATGCATCATTTGATATTAAATTTATAAAATATAATGATTATGTTTGTATTTTGTGCTTTACTTAAAACGTAGTTTTAAAAGAGTAAATTTTGTTTTTCTGCAGTAGTTATGCAGGTAAGTATACACATTCTATATTTATTATTGTTGTAATACAAATATTGTGTTGTCCTTTTCTTTGTTTTTTTTGCTTATCATAACTACGTCACCCGGTGGACCACAACACCTTGAAAGGATTAAAAGTAGACCGTGTCTTGTAAAAGCCTGTCTACCCCTGTTGTAGACCCTTCTTTTAGTTCATTACTCCTATGTCACTGGGTGGACCGTGACACTTAGAAAAAATTGGAAGAAGACCGTAGCCTGGAAAAGTCTGCCATCCCCTGGCTTAGACTATAGATTGAAAACTTAATTTAAATATCAGGGTTTCTTCTTCAAAGGGTTGGTTGTGAATAAACACGAATTGATAGCTCAAAGAATTCCCAAAAGGATTAAATGAAAGAACGCGGATAGATCCGTCACAACGTATAGTGGTAGACCTAGGTTTAGGACGATAGACATAACATAATAACTAAGTCTTACCACTGTTACTAGTTCGTACATAGTTTGAAATTTCCCGTTTTTTGGAGAACATCTCCGGAAATTACAATTGACATTTAAAATTATTTAGGTCATTATCTTATTGAGACCAAGTTGAGAACGAGAGGAGTCCTAGACCACGGGCCCAGGCACAGTCAGCCTATGCCTCAAGATATCCCTGATGTTAGGTTGCATTTTGCTTACAGTACGTGCAATAGAGTGCAGATTATGTGTTTTTCACATTAGGAGCACTAGTTATTGGCACAGAGATTGAATGCTTGTAATTTACGTACAGTTCTTATAACTCGTCTGAATGAAAATAATTCTTTTTAATATAAGTCAAATTTGCAACCAAGTCGACTTATGTCCTTTTAGTCGCAACGGAACCCAATCATTCATCAAGATGACCCTGTATTTACATCATAAGGTAAAAAAAATGTTCAAGACTACTTTGGAGGCAATTCTTTCTCAGGATCCCATTTAACTCTTGTGAAGAGGTTAGTGCTTGAAAAGCTACGAACTCCATTAAGGTTGAATTTTGTCAGCAGAATAAGAATTCGAAATTACACAAATTAACTTGCCTATACTTTGAACAATTTGAGACCCATGGCACCCAGTTAGAGAAAAAGAAGAGGTTATGACCTCGGTGCCAACTTGAAAACGAGTCTCTTTTTCGCAGGCAGGTGAGTGAAGCGAATCCAATTAGAGCGACATATTAATCTAATAATCTTGTCTTGGTGCGCGAAGAGAATCCATTTCGCGTGTTTGCTTAATTGAAATTGTGCCCGAATGCGGGATCTGTAAACACAGCAGCTTAATGAACGGGGACCGTTTGCTCAGCAATCGCGCGATATTAACCCCTCACGGCCAAAGTGGTATGGTGCGCTCTCACCTCGCATAGAGAATTTTACTAATAAGCATGGAAAACAATAATTACGAAAGAAAACTAATTTGGATCCGTTCATTTTTCTGATATTGTGCTATAAAGTAATATAAATATAAACAAGCAATATAAAAAAATTAATTCAATTCCTACTAAGATCCACAAAGAAAAAATTTATTTTAACTACTTTTTTATTAAATAGTTACAAATAATATAAATATGTATATTCATAGGACAGAATCGCAACATTAAGTGGTCATTCATTTTTAATAATTATCATTGAAGTATCGTATTGTCATCCAAAACAATCGTGTCCATAAAATTTCAGTTCAACTAAATGCTTTCAAACGGGAGAAAAAAGCATTTTCAAGTTTGAACACAAGTCTCCAAAAAGGTCGCTAAGTCGTCAAAAAGGATGCCCACGTAGCTGTATTTGTAATTCTTTAAAGAATTAGTTTTAAACAAAATTAATTTTTATTAATTGTGATTAAGTTACTGTATTTCCATCCAAAATAATCAATGGAGCGCTTTAAAATGTATTTTATTAACGATTGAAAATTCCACCAAGATAAATAAATATATAGAGTGTGTGAGCTAATAGTAGGAATTAAAAAATACGTAAAATCCTGTTAAAAAGGCATTATTTTTCTTAATACCAGTAATTTTAACCTCAGAAAATTAAATAAGAAATAAAGTAGAGGGAAAAAAACAGATTTTTGTGCATTTTATAGTAAAAATTAATTGAATTTTTTTAACTGAAAATGTTTCGGTTTTTTAATGAAACTCTTCTGGAATTCTTTTGTGCCAAGACGAGAAGTTAAAACACGGAAGTATTCCAGATGAAAATAAAATTAATTTACGGAATACTCCAAGAACGAAGATTGTTTTAGTATTATTCGATGAGCTTTAAGTTGAAATCAGTTACTGAAGAAAAGCATTCCTTTTGAATATTACAACTGTGGTATTGGAGTGAGTAACCTGAAGACGAAATAACTGGGAGGGTTCAACTTTTGAATCTCATTGGGTAGTTATGAAAGCCCCCCGTGAATTGTATCTCTTTTAGTCCAAAATATAAAAGATTTCGTCACAAAACCTTATTTTAATATAGAATTCTGTGATTTTGTAGATTATTGAATTCAGAATTGAATTTAAAACTACGGTTTTATCGAAATTTTCATTCTGTTTTTTAAAAAAAATCCATTTTTAAGGTGATATGCCTTTCTTTCTATAAGAAAAATTATAATTTCCAGAATCTAGGATCCAAAACATTCAACAAAATAATGAACTTCTTGATATACACAGACTCTTGACTATTTTTGTAAATAGCTCTCAAATTTCTGATGACTTCATTACAGTTTAGAAAACCATGGTTCTAAAAGTTTGAATTCTTAGTGTCATTTTAAAATTTTTCAAGTATCTTTAAGGTATGTGACTACCTTCGGAGCACTTTTTTTGAAATATATAAAATTTCAATTAAATAAACATTTTTTTACTTGAAATGGGACATAAAAGTAAGAATTTTAATACAGTTCTTACAAAGTTAAAAGTAATTTTGGAAATATTGGGAATTTTGAGTGAAATTTTAGTGAAAAATTGCAGTTGCGGTAAGGATTGTATTGAAAATTCTAATTAATATATTCTTATAATATGTATACAGTACATAAATGACATCATTATCTGTGTTGATAGCTATAAAATTTGTAAATACTTCTGAAAGTTTTTGAAATATGTCAATTTTCATGCAAAAACTCAATTTTTTACAAAACACTAATGTTATTTTCTCACAAAAAGTGCAATAAAATAAATAAATATATACACAGAGATTAGATTATAGTCTAGAATACAAATAACACTAAATAAAACATTTTCTGAAAATTTCAAGTCAATATCTTAAAAATAAATTCTGTAGTGAATTGTACCGTGAAGAAAAAAATTTAAAAACATAGTTTTTCAGGAAATGCATTTAAAGATTTTAATACTACATGAAAAAATTTCTACTAATTTTACACATTTTAAACTCACTATATTTATAGCTCAAGCTCTTTTTAGCTTCATGTAAAACTGATTTGACCTTTATTTTACCCTTTTGTTGTTTTCTGGAGAGTTTTGTAGACTATAACAATTTTTTGTTTTTAGCGAAATTTTGGTGAAAAATTGCAGTTACGACAAATCTTGTACACAAAATTCTAATATATGTATTCAAATAATATTTATAGAGTACATACACAATATCTTTATCTGTGATAGGAATAAAAAAAAATTGTAATGCTTTCGAAAGTTTTTTAAATATGCCAAATTTTATGCAAAAACTAAATTTTTTAAAAAATTAATGCTTTTTCTTTCATAAAAAAGCAATAAAGTACATAAATATATACACAGAGATTAGATTTTTCTTCATAACACAGATATAACTACATAAAACATGTTCTGAAAATTTAGATTTAGTATCTTAACAATATTTTGTGTAGTGAGCTTTATCGTGAATAAAAATATTTAATAACAGTTTCTCGTAAAACACATTTAATAATTTTAACTCAAAATAATTACTTTTCTACTCACTAAACATTTTCAAAACTCCCCATATTTATAGCTTAAGCCCTCTTTAGCTTCACTTTTAGCTAATTTGGACTTTTTTTGGCTTTTTGTTTTTTTCTGGAGAGTTTTGTTGAGGGTAATGACTGGCGTTTCGATTTTTGAATTCTCTCCTTGTCAATTTCCATATAGTTTTTAAGTGTCGTTGGATCAATTCCTATACCTAAATAATTAAATACAGGCAATAGCCCTAAATAACCCGAATTATATAAGATGACAGCCATGTATGAACCCAAAAACAAAGTTTTTTTATGAACAAAAATTTCTTTAGGCAAAACAGACCACAATACATTATTAAAGCTTTCATTATTATTTTGAGTCTTGCCATGGAGGCATTTTTTTGGTAACTCCTTATCACAGAGTGCTAAATAAGTAGGCTTTATCACTTTAATCACGTAATTTGAATGGCCTGCTGTTTTGTCCTCATATACTTTACCATCACGTAATGCTTGTTTATATTTGCACCAGCTGTCTTTCCCTGTTGGACATTGCCCATGCATGGGATTTTGATTGCTAGACCAGCAGTGAAAGAAGGCAGCTATTACAGCAGATTGCATTTTTTCGAGGCATCCAACATTGCTGCGGATGGCAATCCCATAATAGTTCTGCAGTTTATCGATAAATTTATGAGTTAATTTCCCCTTCCCACCAAGTCCTTTGGTGTTCTTTTTTAGTTTCCTTAAACGTGAGCCTACTCTTTTTTGTATATGTCCTATACATTCAAATTTTGTGACACTGTTTTCACCATATATATTCTTCACTTGTAAAAAGCCCTTGGAATCACCATCTCCATAGTACTCGGTGTATTGCAGGTCTCGTTTGATTAGTGACCTTTCAAAAATTCTAAAAGCTCCAACAGCTTCCATGTTTCCAGAGGATCCTTTATAATTTGAACATACATGCTCACGTTTCACATCCAATTCACACATTTTACAATACTGAGTCATTACTTTCAGATCTAAAATTTTTCCCGTATCAATGGAAATAACTGAAACGCAGCCATTAAGTGACATATGGCCTCTCCGCTGCCATGAGCCATCTACCGAAACACCACAAGTTGTACTTTTTTTTAAATTTTGTACTTCTTTAGATGCAGCTTTCATATTTTCTTCAGAACATAACTGTACTGCTTCCAGCAGTTTGAGTTCATGAGCTCTGAAGGTATTTTTAGAAATGCATGGCAAATTTAAAGTGCATAACAACTTCTTACCAGCTGTGAATCATCTGCCAATCAATCTCAATCCAAATACCAATAAAGTATTGAGAGAGAATTTCTTATTTTCTTTAGGAGTAGAAGTAAAGCCAGTCATGAACCCACAACTGCAAACCACACACAAATTAGAGCAAAGTCCTTCCTTAAAATCTTCTGCCAGTTTCAATCCAGTTGCATAACATTCCGGACAACACAAGATTGAAATAATTCCTATCAAAGCTTGGAAATTAATAATTCTATTCCCTGTAGAACCATGAAATTCAGGTTTAGGCACATCAAAACTGTCAAAAGTGCTCAATTTCGCTTCACTTGCAGACGTACTATTATTACTGTTAAGTGCTAACTTGGTAAACCTATTACCATAAAACTTTCTCTTTCTAGATACTTTCGATCTAGCTTTCGGCATTTTGAAATTTTACTCACAATCAAATAAAACGTTAAAATTAAATGAAAATGAATGAATTAACTGAAAAATTTTATCAAAAGTAAGTAATAATTAAGAAGAACGCTTTAGAATGAACAATGTAAACAAACTATAAACGATATTATTATTGCCATTCAGTAAAACAAGCTTGAATTAAAAAATACAGTTGCCATATTAAAAAAATAAGTAAAGGATACTTAATAAATAAGTAAAGGATACGTTGATCTATATTTATCATAAATATTAGATATTTATATTGCTTAAAAGTCACGAAAAAGACGTTCAAACTTTTTGTTTACATTTTTATGTCTTTTTAAACACCCATTTCCGGTTTTGAAAATTCCATTTTCGGTTTACTAAATAAGCTATAACTTAGCTTCTAAATATCGTAGAAACTAAAATAAAGTATTTTTGGATTCTTAAGCGTATGGGCTATAATATAAAAACATAAAAAAATTTCGAAAATTTTCTCCAAACCGAGGATTTTCGGGTAGTCACATACCTTAAACCTTTTCACACACTAACAAATAAATTTTTAAGATTTCTTAGAAATTCAAGATGTAAGATCCTTGATTATAAAATACTTTTTTAGCTAACCCTTTAACTTTGAATTAATATATTTTATTTGAGTTGTGGAAAAGACATATTTTTAGGTCTTTTCCAAACATTTTGCCCTCTAATGGCACTGAAGATACTCGTATAACAGCGGAGCATATCCTAATATTTCTACATTGTGACTCCTTTTTTTTTTAAAAAAAGATTTTATAAAACGGTTCTAAGCCGCTATCCTATGTTTATCACGATGGTTAATCACGTAGACCCTAGACTGAACACGTCATCGAGACCAATTAGTCGTGGAGGACGTGTGACATACCTTAGGACTTCTTGTTTCCACGCAAGGTATTGAAGATACTTAAAAATTATTTATCTTGGAATGTTGAGTAAGTTTTTGCGTGTGGCAGACTTAAATCTACATTTTTAACCCATCAATGACATTCAATTTATCATGTGACTCGTGGATTAGTGCGGAGTACATTTTATTTAACTCTCTGAGAATGACTGATTACTTTTGAAAAAACAATTAGGATCAAAACAAAGCTTTCTTTCATAACATAATGTAATGAACAAATCGAGTTCTTAAAAGAAAGACCGAGTTACGGAGATATGAGCTTGGCTTGTAATGGCCGACGGCTCCAGACTTTGAATAAATTTAAGAATGTTTTGAAATAAATAAAGTTAATAAATAAAAAAGAGCTGCGAAATAAACAAGAAACCAACTGAGAGGTGTTATTATCGTCACTTCATTCAAATTTAGGTCTATCTTGAAAAGCCTATTGCATAGTTCTAAAACGATGTTAATCTAATAACGCTTGCTCTTGAACACCTCTGTTCAGTTAAAAGTTTAATCACTTATCTTTGTCTTTTTTTTATCTAGTAAGAAAAGAGAAATTTATTTTTCTACCTAAAATAATTCGTGAATTAATATACGATAGTGTAATACGAAGCATGTTGAATTCGATTTTTCAATTGTCAACAATTTTTAACTCGAAAGAAATTCAAAACTTTTGTCAGTTTTTATTGAAGCTTTGATTATATGGGTAACTTATTAGTTAACTTTATAGTTAGTCTTACAAATTATAAAAAAAAATATTTTGTATATTTTTTTGGATAACATTCCCACTTTACTCAAAGGTCCAAAAGTTGATTCTCGTCATTTTTAACCATGGTCCTATGAGTGAAGCTGCCCCACCATCCTGTGCCGAAGTTATCTCAAAATAAGAGAGCATATTAAATGTACACCAACTCTTACTATAACAGTAACGAGAGATATTTATCTGATATGAAATCGTTACCTCAATACCAATCAAACTATTACGGACCTCTCTGTCTAGTGAGTCAGATCCTTCAAAGCGCTTTTCAGGCCAATAGTATCCTTTGTTTGGTTTGTCTGAATAGCGTTTGTTGAATAACGCGTCATATGAAACCTCAATTAAGTAATGGAAATGATACTGAAGATGCTATGCCCATTCATTATGCTTTCATGTTATTTTGGGGTTCAGTGGATTTAAATGCGCATACACTTGATGACTGCAGCATACAGACAACTAAAGTACTGTGTGCGTGTCCGTACAATGATACAATTCCTTGAAAAGTGTGCTTATCGTATTCAAGTTTTGAAATGAATGAGAATGAAGACTTCTTTCTGTCCATTCGTTTCAAATAGTTACTTCTCGGAGGCATGAGATCAGTCCATCCAACACTTCATGATTTAAATAGCAAAGAATAACTCAAACGATTTATTTTGAAATAGTTTTAAATAGTAATATTTTGAGCATCTCTATAAAGACCTCAAATGCAATTTTTTGTAAACCTATATTGTTTCTTTGCATGACTGTTCAATATCCTTTGCTTCCAAGTCCTTTTCTAACTACTCTCGTGCTACTTCAAAAAATGTGATTTGAATGAAATCCAATCAAAATTATATCCACATCCTTTCTGAGAAACAAATACAATGGGCTTATTTCATGAAGTCACATGATAAAAACACACAAACGTGTTTTTCATTGAATTCAAAACAAACATTAAACTAATTGTATTTGTTGTTCTATTTGTAAAACTCAGATAAAATTTCAAATTTCATATTTGAGTAAAGATGTTTAAATGTTAGGGGAAAAACATTTCTTCAAAGAAAATTTTTTTAATTAAAAAAATCATATTTTTTCTGTTTATACTTTTAAATAAAATGCATTTTGTTTGCATATGTACTTTTTAATAGAAAGTTTCTGCAAAGAGCAAAACTTGGCAACACCGGAGCGCGTGAACTGATTAGCTGGAAACACTAGATAGTTTTTATCATGGGATTGTGACGTCACATGAATTGAGCCGATTCATGACAATCGCGTGGTAAATGTAATCACGTTTTCTCCATTGAATTCAAATCTAGTATTGAACTTGTACTTATCGTACTACTTATTATTTATGTACAATTTCAAATATCAATATTCTTCAAAAATATTTTGAAATTTATTTTTTAAGAAAATAATTTCAATAACATATGGGTACTTTTAATTTAAGTGTATTTTGTTTGCCTCTGTATTTTATTATTGTTGACAAACATACACCTTTTAAAAAATTTCTGCAAAATATAATGTTGGCATCGGCTAAACGCATGAATTGTTTGACTGAAACGGGATTGAAGTTATCACATGACTATGTCATCCCGTGAATTTAGTTCATCATTGCTCTTATTTCTCGCTATAGCTATATAATTTTCTAGCTTATTATATAATCTTATGGTGTTTAGAAAGCATGTCTTTCCTTAAAAATAAAAGCACTCTGAAATGCTGATATTATGGTTGTTCAATAAGATTGTTTGTATACGATAGGATGCGCTAAAGAAATTCGAATTTTTTTTATATAATCTCAGTGACACGTATAAATACCATCTTTAAATTTAAAAATCCTATAGATAGAAAATGTCAGTATATTTTGCCAACTATGCAATATTTCTCTTAAGAATATCACCTTTGTACTAAAAAACTTGTACTTAAATTTACTTATATATGTTGAAACCTATTGACCAAATTTAATGTGTTCATTCTCTCTTTTTTTTTTTTGACTTATTTTTAAAAATTAAAATACTTCCTTTCAGAATAAAAAAAGCCACAATTAACTATAAATGATCCAAAATGAAATCAATGATATGTAGATAATTGACATTTGTACATAGCGTAATCTTTTCCATCCAATGTATAGTTATTGCAAATATGAAGGACACTGAACAGTTGGAAATTTCCTTTCCAAAACAATCTCTATTTCTTGGCACATTTTGGCCCACTTTCATCCGCATCCCATTCTGTCGCAGGTAAAGGGACCGGATCAATAACTCGAAAAGGAGGGGGAAGGGGGTACACAGTAAGATTCCGGCGCTTGTAATAAAGTTAAGTAACTTCGTTATATGATCCTTTACAAGTTAAACAAATATTGTCCGTTTTAATCGGCACATTTTGACTATCAGACCGAGATGCATCTGGCTGAACAAACACACGAGGTCGCGCTAGATAAGTTGATAAAGATGTCCGAAATTATATTAGTTTGTTTTTCATTTGCTCTTCTTTTCCCTCTTTTTCCCCTTTTTTAGATTTCCCCCCCTCTCTTGTGCGTGCTTTTTGCAGTTGCTATATTTTAAAAGAAATATGTAGCACGCGATGGTGAGTTTTCAACTCATAATGAAGGGATGCAATGTGATTTTTTGAACAATTTTAAAATTTTATTCTTGTTTTAGTGAATAAATAAATATGTTTTTTTTTTGTTGAGAGGAAAAGATAATTTTATTTAAAAGGAAAAATCTTTTTTCCCCTTAATTTTTTTCTCGAAGAAATTAATATTAATAAATAATTAATAAATTAAATAATCAAAAAATAGAATTTAAGGAATTTTATATTACTATATTTTTTATATAAAATTCTCAAACTTTGCATTCAGAATGAAAATTGTTGCTATGGAAAATCGCAAATGGGATCGATTTTAGCTTATTAAAAGATAAAAAATACGTATTAAATGCTACATATGCATAGCCTTCTGTCAGAAATTTCTTCATCAACTTTCAGTTAAATTGATATGAATTTTAAGTTATAGTCATACATTTTGCTAATAAAATTTAAAAATCATTAATATTAAAACCTTATCTAATAATAATTTAAAAAGATTTAAAAAATAATTGCAGTTAACAAAATTTATATATAAGTATCATCTTAATGCAATTGTAATTTTAATTTCAACATAAATTTTTATTAAAAGAAAATTAAGATATGTGCAATTTTAAAGAAGAATTTGAAACTGAATATATGTTTATTATTCATTAGATAGTGAGTTGCGTAATTCTTTTACACTAAAATAACTTAAACGCTTTTTGTTTTTTAAGTATTATTACAAAGAGTTTCTCGAAAAATCCTTTTAAACGTTTATTTATTTCCCCGTTGAGCAAAAAGGCACTATAACCTGATGATAACATCACAGACAAGAAGCAATGAGTTGTGAGTTGTAAACTTTATCTCACCAAAGATAATTTTGAAAAACATTGAGGGTCTTACAACTGGTTAAATCAAGAATTCTTGTGCAATCTAACTGAAACTCAGAAAGAATGAAGCTCTTCATCCTCAATTCATTGTGTGAATTCTGAAAAACATTTTTTCGTCTATTCTTTTGACGAAGTAATGATGGTTGGGACAGCCATATGGTCAGGGTCACGAACTCGAGCTGGTGTTTCTGAGTCGTGAGTTATAATCCCAGTGCCATTGAAGAGCTACCTTGTATGGGGATGATGCACGCTAAACATGTTGAACACAAATTCCTCACTATGGAGTGATATAAAAGCTTTTTGGAAAATCGGTTGCAAGTTTAAGTATCGCCCTCGTCACTTAACCCTTCGTCGAAATTATTAGGTCCATTGTTAATAGCTCTCTTGTCACTTTGGAGTACAACATTTATAAAGATCAATCTGAAAGGAATCTTTTTTATATATTAATCTTTTTTTTATGTACATCAGCGTAAATATAATACAGTTTTAATGTATGTGATACTCTCTGTTATTTTGATTAAGGTGATTTTGCTCTTTACATTTTGCTGCTTTTAGCGAGTCCGCTTTCCTTTTCCGCAGTACATTAGTTAAATATTTTAATAACTAAAATAATATGTTTTTTTCAATTCCTACTATTAGTTCACACTCTTCCTATATACATACATACATACATACATACATTCATACATACCTGCATACATATATATATATATATATATATATATATATATATATATATGTAGTTCAGATTTTCAGTCGTTAATAAAATACTTTTTATTCATCGACTCAAGTTCAAATACATTGCTTTAAATTTCCAGTGGATGGCACTTGATGTTAATGCAGTTTTTTCAAATGTTAACTCATTAATTAAATTTATTTTTTAATTTTCAATTTACCCTGTGTTATTTCTGATGAAGTTATAACTAGCTACAACAGATGGTGCCACCAAAGTAGGAATTGACTAAAAGGCAAGAAGATAGACAGGAACAGGTTGAATGTGTCCCGTTACTGACTCTGATACACCTTAAGATGCGTCGAGTGCGAATTTAGATATAGTGTTTAATGTATCAAATCTACTAGTTTCAACTGGATCTTTAACTCCCCGCTTCTGTTTAATTAATTATTTCTTTGCTCAAATCCATATTTATTTTTGCTCTGTCTCTAGTGCAGGTTTTGTATTATAATTTTTTTTTTGTTTAAATAAAGAGAAGTAACGCAGCTCTTAAACTGTATCATAAGTCTGACATTCAATATCTGTAAACGTCTGGATTCTAAAAAGGAAACCAATTATTTTTATTTTGAAGGGAAAAATATATTGAACATTTTTTTATGAGAGAACCCTTTACACTTTAAATAATAACATTGCGTAATTAGAAATGTATAAGCCTTATATATGTTAGAGTAGTGCTTCTCAAATTTTCTATACTTGCGGTCCCCAATCTTCAATCCTAAATTTCAGCGCTCCCCCTCCATAGAATAACATTGTATTGAATTCAATAATAATATACTTTGACATAAAACTACAATACGACTTTAATTATAAATCGTACAAATTAGGAAGATATGTATTAAATTTTGTATATAATGTTATAACATATCCATAGGGTCCCTAGTAATTATTAAACTTATTTTACCTTAGCATTGTTAAAATAATTCTGAAGCATATTGTGTGCAGTACTGATGCAGTTATAAGTATATTATATCAGTGTAAATGTGTATTTTAATTTTTATTATGTCAGAATGTATTTTATTTTGCTTCCTTTGAGTAAATTAACATTTTTTTTTGGAAATAATCTTTTGTTTTCGACTTTTTGATATACTCGTGTCCCTTTGTAAGGTTATCACGCCCCTCTAGAGGGACCTTCCCCACAGTTTGAGAAACAATGCATTAGAGTAAAAATTCTAATTAAAATCACATATTTGTTAAATCATATAATGGTGAATACCTCTGTTTATCTTGAATAAAAATCAAAAGTGAGTTTTTTAACGACAAATACAATTAATTCTAAGGGAATGTTAAAACTATATATTAATAAATTAAAGGGAATGGTAACTCCAATAGCTGTTTCTGGGAAAGAACAGAGATATTTTTTTTTCTTTTTGTGAGCTCTTGATTCCAATCATAATTCTACCACATATCTTTAAGAGCCTGATAAAAATCTAGTTAGAACTCCGTGACGCATTACTAAACAATTAAATACTTTCATATGTATATATTCCTTTCGATAGGATTTGTTTTCTTGAGCTATCTTTTTTTTTTTTTTTTACTTTGAGTTAATAGTTTAAAAATGAGGTTTTTTAAATATATATGTATAAAAATGAAGTACCATTTCTGCGACCGTTAAAGGATTCAAAGGTAAACAGTGAAGGATTAAGTGCCTGTATAACTTTTCACAACCCCCGCGCCACCCTTTTCGATACCCCCTCCTCAAATTCGCCATCTGCCTTGCGCAGAAGGAAGGAAGGAGAAAGTTTCTCAAGTTTATTATTCCACTACAGAAGGAGGGGGTAGGCAGAGAAAAAAATAGGAGCCCTCGCCTGCCCCTGTATGTAACACAAAGGCTGACAGCTCTGTAATCAAAGAAGCTGAAGGGATATCAAAATACCTTGACAGGTAACTTGCGGGAGAGCCACCGCGCACACAGACAACCCCTGCTTCGGAAGAAGAGTGGTGAAAATCACCTAGTTTCGGAATTTGGCTGTGGGAAATAATGTTACATATTATTAACTGCTCTATAATGATTCAGTTAAAACATCACTCATGATTATTACGAAATAACTGGATATTATTTTTATTGAAAAAAAATCCTAACTTACTTTTATTGCATGCATTTGTTTTTGACAAAATATTTATTTAACAAACAGTGAAACGTTTTATATACCGAGATTGTTTTAAAAAGCAAACAAATTTATATTACAAGTTTATGCTTTTTACTCCTAAGTACTGGAAAAAATTTAATCAGTCAATTATTTTAAAAAATAGCAATTAATCGTTTCTTTTTACATTTTTTAAGGTTTTGCGTTCTCTAGACCCGCTATGTAAAGGGATTAGTGCACGTGAAATCTGTGGACTGTTGGCGTGGTGTGGTTGGTAGTTTAGACAGGGAAGCGCCAGCTCAGGTGTCATCCTCGTCGCTTGACAGAAGCTCAAAATTGCGAGATTCATCTGATTTGCTCGCTCATTAGTGCTCAAATGTCATTTTGCAAAATGTTTTGGAATTGAAATCTGTTAAAGCTGAAGAGCTAAGGGTAATCCCCCCTTAAGTTCACATAATAAAATGTATAAATTAAGACAATTAAGTGTCCGCCCATATTCGGGAATTTTGTTTCCAGAAAATAGCTACAGTTTGCGTATGCGTTCTACGTTTACATATTTTTATAAATTAATGAAAAATTTAGGATAAAATTTGTATTTATATCAGTGCTCCAATTATTGGTTTTTTAACTTTAGTATTTCCTTGGATAATATTTTCTGGGACCCTGCCGTTATACTTGCATTTTTTATGGTTATGCATTAAATGTTGTTTTGTTATCAGATTTTTACGTTAGCGAAGTATGCAAATTTTAGGAATGAAGTATATGCAAATTCATCGTGAAGCTGTTCTTGCTTAAATTTAGATTTTAACATCAACTCTGTTGATATGTTTTTCCCGCTCCTTCATTATAGGTGTTTTTTTTCCCACAAATGTAAAAAGGTGCATTTCTATTTGAAAACTATTTAAATTTAAGAGACATTGTGCTAAGTAACGAGAATAATGTTATCTCGTGGAAGCCGAGATAGTAAACAATAGAATATTCACAACCTAATAGGAAGTATATTTATAAAGATAAAACGTTTTAATATTCTTTTATTATATTCTACTAAAAGTTTTAAAAGTGTTGCAAAATAAAATTATATAAAAATAAAATTTTCAGTTTTAATGAATATATACTTGTAAATATGCAAACTTTTTAGAGAACTTGATCCATTTTGCATGCATATTTATTTTTCTCGATTCGACCACTTTGGGGGTATTTTTTCCACTTAAAATGCTTTTTCAAGACCTTGAAATGCTCTTACTTTGCGTCTATTGAATTGTTTTTTAAATATCCCCATCAAAAATAATCGCAAGGAACACAGACAGAGAATTATGATAGTCTTTTATCACACAGGAAGCAGAATATTTACTTTTTAATCTTTCAACCATTTTACAGTTCATTTTACAGTATGACTTAATGCAGAATCTTGGTGTAAAACAAAGTTTCCTTGAGGGTAAAGACGTTTACTTTCTCTGATCAAGTGTTTCAAAACTTTATTCTGATAGTATTTAGCATTAATTTTAGACTTCGGTTCAATAAAAAAGGGTTTTGTTAAGCCTTGAGGGGACTTTCCCATGCATACCATATCACCCAACGACCAACTTCCCTTTTACAAAACAGCTGCGTCCTTGCGATGCTTTTTGCAAGAAATATGTTGTATCTTTGTTTTGCCAGTTAATGACAGCCAGTGGTTAATGGCTTCATCCGAGATTATCCATGTTTTGTATCTACCATTGGATTACATTAAATACAGAATTCAAGAACGTTTTCTTTGTTTTTATACGGTCTTAACAGACATTTGATGGCAGACTGTGTGGAAAACTTACTTTTTTATAGCCAATTTTCTTTATCAAATTGTCGATTGCTATATCTGTAGTTTCTTTGCCATAGGTTTTTGAGGCAAAGGATTTTCAACAGCGATAATTCTTTTCAACTTATTTTTTCCTTTTTCATTAAGGACTTCCTTTTGAACACATTTTTTCCCTGGAGCTTTTGACTGCGAGCCAAATTTTATTATTTTTTTGAAGTTTAGAGAGTAATACAATAGAAAAATGACTTTTTGATTTTTAAATGCTTTATTTCTTACAGAATTTGAACAACCATCATTCAAAAGCCGTAACATTTCATTCCGGGTTTAAGAATCTAATTTCAGTACTATAATTTACTTACACTAATAAAAATGGTTAAATTGGTATATAATTTAAATGTTTCATTTTAAAAATAAAACCAATATTAAAACAATAGAAATTCATCATAAATAGTTATATGCTTTTAAAATTGGTTACAATAATTTTGAATCAACCGGCATACTGCAAAATCAGGGGTATAATGTGTGACTTTTAATTTGACCTCATTCTGAGCATTCTCTCAGTAGTTAAACAATTTCTTTGCAGATTCGAAATATTTTTATATGAGGAAAGATTTTTTACTTACAAGGAGAGAGCACGACAAGGAAATTCATTTCGGGTCGAGACTTGATGCAATAGTTGTATTCCTTTAGAGTGTTCAATCCTCAATGTAACTCCGCCGAATGGCCAGTCAATTCAGAGAAAATAGCCTCTGATATTCACGCTTTGCTTTTATACAGTTAAGTTTCAATTTCCTACACTGGACCAGTGGCTCGATTGGCAAGTCGTCTGCCTTCAATGCGGATGGATCCAAGTTCGAATCACGCGAAAAAAGATTTCTTTCAATTCCTTTAATTATTTTTAAAAATTAAATAAATTTATTTGCGAAAGGTTTATTAAATTTTAAATGATATTCTACATAATTATTTTGCATTTTATAAAGTAAAATTACTGTAATTAAATAAATATTTATATAATGTTTCATAAATATAAAATCATTTATAATAAAATGTATAATAAATATTAAATGATATTTTACATAAAAACTATTTATGAATAGTTTTATAATGTGAAATACAATATACTATAAATGAAATATTATATATCTTTGTATATAAAAATCTTCTGTGCGTGTGTTTGTCACTAAACTCCTCCTAAACGACTGGACCGATTTCGATGAAATTTTTTGTGTGGGTTCAAGTAAATTCGAGAATGGTTTAGATTCACAATTCGGTCCGATATCGCAATTAGTTAAAAAGATATTAATTAAAAACATTAAAAAAATACAACTCAACATTCACCTGCATTGTTGTAACAAGGGTATTGTTATAAACAAGTAAGATAAAAAAATTATAAATCAATTCCTACTTAGATCAACCGAGAAAAAATTTATTTTAGCTACATTTTATTAAATAGTTGTAATTAATATAAATATGTATATACATATGACAGAATCACAACATTAAGTGGTAATTAATTTTTATTAATTATCATTAAAGTATCGTATTGTCCTCCAAAACAATCGTGTATATAAAATTTCCTTTTAACTGAATGCTTTAACACGTGAGAAAAATACCTTATCAAATTTTAACATAAGTTGCCAAAAGGATCGCTAAGTCGCCAACGTGGCTGTATTTGTAATTTTTTAAATAATTAGTTTTAATGAATTAATTTTTATTAATTATAATTAAATTATTGTATTGTCATCCAAAATAATCATGTACATTAATTACATTTCAGCTCAATTGAGCGCTTTAAAATGTATTTTATTAGCGATTGAAAATTCCACCAAGGTAAATAAATAAATAAACAAACAAACAAATAAAGTATGTATAGAGATCGTGAGCTAATAGTAGGAATTGAAAAAGACGTAAGTTGGCGTCGAAAATTAATTTTCAGCCAAACTGGCCAAACCCGGTCTTTATTGTTACGAAAATGCAGACGAGTCACGCTTTTTAGCGTTTTTAATTAATATCTTTTCAAATAATCTTTATATATGTAATTCTTCTGTGCGTCTTTATGTAACTGAACTCCTCCTAAACGTGGCTGGACCGATTTTGATGAAAGTTTTTGTCTGTTCCAATGGACTCGAGAATGGTTTCGATTTATAATTCGGTTTAGGAATGTTTATTGAATTACTTTTTTATTTATAAATTGTTGATCTTGTAATGTTTTACATTGAATCCGGCAGACTGCGCTACGATCGCAGTATGGAATATTCAAAAATATTTTATTTTGAATTTAAGATGTGTGTACAGGACAACGTCTGTCGGGTCCTCTAGTATAATATATAAAATAATTTATAAAATATATTATATTATTTTTAAATTAAAAATTTTATAATTATATGAAATTTTTAATAAGTCCTTTTTAAATAAAAATGTATATAATTTTAAAAAATTATTCAAATAATTTTAATAAATGTATTTAAATAATTTTAATTAATGCTAATTAATTATTTTAATTAATAATGTTTATTTATCTTTAATTAATATTAATTTTAAATAATTTCAATAAATAAATAATTTTAATTAAAATATTTAAAATAATTTTAATAAATAATACTTGTAAATAAGTTCAATTAATAATACTTTTAAATAATTTTAATTAATAATACTTTTAAATAATTTTAATTAATAATACATTTAAATAATTTTAATTAATAATACTTTTAAATAATTTTAATTAATAATACATTTAAATAATTTTAATTAATAATACATTTAAATAATTTTAATTAATAATACTTTTAAATAATTTTAATTAATAATACATTTAAATAATTTTAATTGCTAATACTTTTAAGTAATTTTAATTAATAATTAATTTTATTTAATAATAATTTTACATAATTTTATTTAATAGTAATTTTACATAATTTTATTTAATAATTGATTTAATTTAATAATAATTTTACGTAATTTTATTAATTAATTAATTTTAATTAATAATAATTTTAAATAATACAATTATTTATCTATTTTTTACCTTATAAAATACAAAATAATTACAAAAATATCATTTAATATTTAATAAACCTTTCATAAATAAACTTATTTAATTTTAAAAAATAGTTAAAGGAATTTAAAGAAAAAAAGCTTTTCGCGGGATTCGAACTCGGATCACCCCCCGCATTGAAGGCAGACGACTTGCCAATCGAACCACTGGGCCAGTGTAGAAAATTGAAACTTAGTTCTATAAAAGCCGAGCATGAATTTCGGAGGCTATTTTCTCCCAATTGATTGACCATTTGGCGGAGTTACATTGAAGATTGAACTCCCTAAAGGAGTATTACTATTACACCAAGTCTCGACCCCAAATGAATTTCCTTTGCCGTGCCCTCTTCTTGTTAAATATGTAGAACCAAAAGCGGAAAGTAAGAGTACATGCTATTTTCTCTCTTCAAACAGTTAAATCTCTAGAAATGACATTAAATAATTTACAAAATAGCTGGAAATTTATCTTTAGATTTATCTTTCAGATGTTTTCGTAATTCCGTAAATTTTCATAATTCTTAAGATGTTTGTCAAATGTCCATTCAGTGGCGTAACGGAGAATATTAGCCTCCCCCGCAAAGTCAGGTTTGGGGCTCAAAGCCGGATTTAACAAAGGATTGTGAAACCATAATACAACATAGGTTGTGGGACCCCTAGACTCCTGGTAGGTGTTACGCCACTGGGTCCATTACAAATTTATCTATTTCCGTCCACTCAAAAGTTGAGAAATTCGTAGAGTATTACAGAGTGCCACACACTGAAAATTGTATCGCTGGTCACGGGTTTTCGACCCTTGATTTAGAGACTAAAAGAGACTCAAAGACAAGAAGGAAAAGAGAACTTAAATGGAAACCGTAGAGAAAGATAATTTTTTATCAGTAATATATATATACAATTATAAATTTATAATTTTTATGGATCTTAATTTGCACTTGTTAAAAATGCTCGATGGACACGTTAATTAATTCTGTTGAACAAATTTTTATTAGTAAAAAGATTGTTTAGAACACAGATTATTTTTAAATTTAAATATGTTATGCAACATATACATGCGTAGTCACAGTGAAAATGAAGTTTAGAGTTTAGAAACGGAATTACAATTACACTGTATTTATTTATATTTTTTATGTTTAAAAATTTCTTTCTTTCCTAAAATCGAAAGAGATTCGTGTCTTATAGCATTCCTACAATTATAGTAGTATTGGAAATATTTCGTAAGTTAAGCGCTGAAGAGTAAGCGGGGAATTTCGATTTGCAAAATTTTAAACATGTTATTCGGAAAATTTTTAATTTTCTAAACTGTTCTTTTTAATTCCTCCATTATATTAATCTCACATTAATATTTACATCCAACTTTCGGATGCATGTTGAAGATAGTCATCATCTGTTAAATAGTTAAAAATGTAATCAGTTTTACATTAGAATCCTTTTTTTATATCAATTATATGATCATGTGTCACATCCAATGCACTTTCGTCCTTGAATACTGTGTTCAACTTTAAAATAATGGCTTGGGACTAATAATTGGTATAAACAAACATCAAACTAATTCCCCGTTTGTTCTTGAAGATACACTAACATCCAATCACTGGCGTAGCTAGTTCTGAGTAGGCTGTGTATCAAAGTTCATTGGTGTCCTTTTTGGTAGACTCTCAACATTTTATAATTTCTTCTTACAGATTTCTTGAAACTTTGAGTCCCCGTATCATTGATACGGTGGTAACCACGCCCCTGATTCTAATGAATAATCATAGAAAAAACTAATTTTTTTTAGTTTTAAAATCTTAACATTTCAATAATTTTGTATTAAATTTCTTTTCGAAGGTAAAATTTTAAAAAATACTGAGTTTTACTGTATATTAAAAAATTTTTGTATTATTTGATAGTTATGAATCAGAAGTGTTTTTATTTGAATGGAATTGTTTATTAATTTTAAGACAGAAATGTTTTGTCAACATATATTTATTGTTATGCATATACAATGCAGTCTGAAGCACTTTTTGTAAGATGTGAGGAAAAATAAAGCTTTCGATATACATTCTACCAGCCTCCGAATTTAGAAATCTCGCCAACTGTCGTTACACCACTCTTACTCGTTGAGCTGGAGGAAGGCTTCGAGTGCTCGGATTTCAGCTGTGTATTGTGTCTTAAATCCTATAATTGAGCGAGCAGAATTCTTCATCTGTTTGACACGTTCATTGACGAAAGCTGAAAGGCTGCTCTAGCTTCGGAAATTACATTCATTGTAAACGTCAAAACCGCAGTTTGCAACGAGCTTCGCTGGAAATGGTTTTTTTTTTTTTGCATTTTCGCTATAGTGTAATTTATTCCCTCCTTCTCGGCTGCTAATCGAATGTTTTTAAGAGAGGTGCGATTTACCCACATAATAATGATTCAGATTTCTGATTATTGCCTGAGATAAGAAGCTCCATTTAAAAGGGAAAAAAGATTGTTTTGTTTTTTTTTCATAATGGTTCTGTTAGATGATGTTTATATGCTTTAGCAATTTATATCTCATACAAAATGTGTTACTTTTAGAAATCATGAGAATATAAGACGAAAGGTACTTAGTTTAAACATTCCTGAATAATTTTATACAAGGCACTTTTGTGTTTTCTATGTTATTAGAGAAAGAAATTAAGTTTCTTCAAAGCGGGTGTTAAAGGGGGTTATTAAATATATTAATCTCTATATATCAATAAGATAATATACATCTGAATGTTTGCAATATGCGCATATATAAAATTGTAATGCTTTGATCAACGACGACTTTAGTATAGATTTTGCTGTTATGTTAATCTTTGGATAAGAATACTTTTATACCCCTTGCTTTTATAGTTCATCCATACGAACGATGAATGCCTTGTTATATTTTTCAGTAACAATATCAAGTTAAGGCTTTCTACAATGTAAATTAAGTTTTTAAAAATGAAAAATATAAATTACAGAAAAATTTTTCTCACTCTTTCAAACCATTTTGAAGAAAGGGCTTTATTGAATAAAGCTTTCGAAATCTCATAAGAAGTGGTAGCCGAGAGGTCTGGGGTTCGAGTCCTGGGGCCATTAAAGGCACGTCATGCAGAGGACCTAATGCCTATCAAATTTGTCTAGGCCCACAATATTCGTGCTAAAATGACATGAATATTTAGAAGTTTGCGATGGGGGTGGGGCACTTCAATTGACGGCGTCGCCTCTCAAACATAATTAAAAAATTACAAGGTCGGTCACCGATCACCCTCTTGTTGCTCTTGAGTATGACGTGAATTAGTAATCAATCAACCCAATTATAAACTAATGCTCACTAGATATACTGGTTGACCATTCTAACCATTTTTAATAGTGGGAGTAAATTATAGTGCTGAAATTAGATCCTCAAACCCGGAACGAAATTTTACAGCTTTTGAAGGATGGTTGTTCAAATTCTGTTAAATATAAAGTATTTAAAAATAAAAAAAAAAACTTTAAAAAAAAATAAAATAAAATTTTTATTTTATTACTATCTTACAATCAAAAGCTCCAGGGAAAAAAGTGAACGAAAGAATGTCCTTAATGAAAAAAAAAGCTGAAAAGAATTATCGCCGTAGAAAATCCTTTGCCTCAAAAACCTATGGCGAAGAAACTATAGATATAGCAATCAACAGTTTATCGTCAGATAAAGAAAATTGGCTGTAAAAAAGTAAGTTTTCCATTCTGTCATCAAATGTCTGTTAACCCTCTGACTGGATGACCCGCTAATTGAATTTCACTTCGAAAGCGGTCTACTTTTTCAAAGCTAGCTAAGCCAAAAAATGTTCTGATGAATTTCGCAAACTGCTTCAAAAATGCACGGCAGTTTAATGCCTTCCCCTGTTTTAAAGCCGCAGGAGGTCCTGAATTGGCTTTGCAGGGGATGATTTTATTGCTGGTCTCGTGTTCTCTCGAAACGGAGGTTTCTCATCTGGCTACAGCTGTGGCCTAGGGCATGAGATTGTGAAATGGACATTTTCCACCTCACGCCCAAAGTTCACTCCACTTTCCGCTAATATATTTCATATATTTGGAAAACTTGCTCAATTTCTGATCTAAAAACCAATTAGGGTTTTTAAGAAATTTTAATTTTCTGAGTTTGATTTTAAATTGTAGATTTCATTTTAAAGCATTTTTTGCATTCCTAGATTGAATTAATTAAAAATATTTTTATCACAATCCAATATTTCGTGTGTGAAACGGCAATTAACTACAATTTTAGTTTCTAATGTTTGTTTGCTTCATGTTTTTAAGTTTTTGAGTTTTCCTACATTTACTTAATTAAGATTGATTTAAAGACCAATATATTTTTTGACACATAGTTTACATAATTTAAAAGCTCTTACTTTGTTTTCATTATTTTTTTTCCTTTGAAAATGCCATGACCAAAATGTACGCAGGCTACTGTGATAAATAATACTTGAAAGGGATGGAATATGACTGAAAATGGTAAATCTAATCCAGCTTTCAGGTGATATTACAATTAGACTATACAGAATGCAAATGCCGCAGAATGAACTAAATATTTCCTGATTTGTACCACAAACTACTATTATAATAAATATATTGTAGTACTACAATACAGTATTTTAAAGTCATGCAACAAAAACTTAAACTTGCTACCTGCCACGATGAGGAACTGAGAAAAAAAATATTATTTACAACTTAAGTGTATTTATTACGTTTGTATCACTACTATTTTCTGTATAAATATTTTGCATTTAAAACTCTTGAGAATATATAAGGTTCTGATAAAAGTGAATAATTGATCAAATTTCAGTTGTTATCAATGTTATGTCTTAGAATATTTTGAATTAAAAGATATTTCAGTCATATTTATTTCCAAGTACTTTCATGTAGAGCATAAGTTAGATAGTAACAGATTGAAAATTAAAGCCATATAAGTAATGAATTTTTTATGCCTTTACAAATTTTAAATATAAGTTTCTTTCAGATTTTTTAATTTTAAAGATGAGAGTGTTTTCTAATCCCTAAGGCGTTTTTCCTGTTTAAGATAGAGTCTTGAAATATCTTGTAATGTTCCCTTACATATGTTCTATAAAAGTTCATATGGATTTAGGTTGAGGAGTCCTGATGTTATTTTAAAAAATATCTTAATGTTAATATTTAAAAGTTGGGTTTTTTCCAGGTTTTAGCCATAAAAATAATATTATAATCAACGAAGAGAGATATATTTTTAAATTTTATACTTTTTTTTGTTTCCAATAATCTAAGAAATGTTAATCACTTACAATAATTAAATATTTTTAATAATTCTAGCGGTTCTTAGAAAGTTTTAACAATTTTCCAAAACTGTTCAATGCTTTAAAAATTGTGAAATAATGGCTTGTCAAACTAACCTATCATCCCTTTAGAACCAATACACACACACACACACACACACACACACACACACACACACACACACACACACACACACACACACACACACACACACACACACACACACACACACACACACACACACACATCACACACACACACATTACACACACACACACACACACACACACACACACACACACACACACACACACACACACATGCACAGCCACACACACACACACACACACACACACACACACACACACCCACACACACACACACACACACACACACACACACACACACACACACACACACACACACACATAATAGTATAATCAAACAAAATTAATTTTTACAGTGACAACCGCACCACGACTTCTACTCATTGTAAAAAGAAATGAAAGATAAACATATAACATAGTGG